>JAQIXA010000275.1:0-50871 GCA_034699045.1 Nanhermannia cf. coronata Gr-Ori-00579 | reverse complement strand
ATGTAAATAAGTAGAGCAACTACCCACTAAAAAAGACCAGCTAGGTATATACGGATAATATACACAGTAGGTACTAGGTTAGTAAAGTTATTATTTATTATGAAAATATGGATAAATCCTTACAACTTAAACTTAATCAAGCAAAGTAGAGTACAAAGTTTTGATTTTATTTTTGTCATAACTATAAGCCAACTACAACTAGTTGTACATAAGTTAAGTACCCTATCTATTCTGTAGAAAAAAAGTATATTATCCTAACTTTTGCATTTCAACTGGAATTCTGTATTATGTTTTAATCTTGCATTTAATTATATATCCTCTTTAGTAAATTTGATAAAAAAAGCTTTTATTTCTTATAAAATTATGTATGGATTATGATATCAGTACTTCTCACAGTTCAGATAATCACAGATCAGTAATAATAACAGCGATGGTTCAAATTGTAAAAATAATATTTCCAAATATTTATTAAATCAGGTACTTTTTAAACTTCAATATAGTAAAAGTAGGTACCTACTAATTTTAAGGTTAAGTAATTTAAAAAAAGTACAAATGTACTACATATTATAAAGCATTAGTATATTACTAGAGATAAAGCCAGTTCAAAGAACTGGGGTAATCTAAGAGGGCTGAAAATAAATAGTCTCAATCGAGCGATTACCGATTCCTATAAGTATCCCTTTTTTACATCACATTATTCGAATATTGAGTTTATATGAACATTTAACCAAAAATTACCCTTTTTTGACCATAATGGGGTAATCTGTGAGGGCTGAAAATAGACCATCACCGTGGTCGTGATATTTTTAATCCCGCTGCCAAAACCCCATAAATAATATTTAAAAAACTCAGACTGTATGAATTGGGTTGCCTACCATATTTATGAGTAACTCCTCGTTCAGTATATAGATACTGAAGTTACAGACACTTAATACTGAGATGAAATAGAGATGTACAGTTATGTACACTAGATAGGCCTTTTAGAGTTGGGTAAAAAATCCAATCAATCGAGTCTGAATTTTTCATACAAAGTATATAGGTATTTTGATTTTGACAAAATTGACCAATACCTACGAGTAGGACATTTAATAATTTTTTATTTTTTTCAATTGCAAAACTCATCATATCATATGGAGAAAGTTGAGTCGAATCTTGAGAAACTGACAATAATTTAGATCTCGAATTTTCTTAGGTAGGGTACTTACTCACTATTACTATTACTATCTCTATCAAATGATAGAATTCATATCTATCTGTATGTGTTCAACCCTTTTTTCGTAATTTACAACTTAAAACACTTTTACGGGAAAAGTTTCATCCTACTTATTTTTTCTTTTACCTTTACACTTTATAATACTGATAGCAGTATGTAGTACCCTACCTACTGTTAGTACTTACATACATACATAGATACTGGTATAGACAAAAAAAAGTGAATTTGTTGAGAAAAAATTCCCAAACATTTTTTGCCCAAGCCTCCTTATATCTGTACTTATACATACCTAAGTATATTTAATACCTTCCTTTCCTTGAATACTTTGTCATTTTTCCACATGTTGTAGTCCTATCATTTTCCTATCTTACTTTTACTCAAAGTTTACTTTCTTCTCTTGACAAAAAAGGAGTAATGATAAAAGTCTTTCACATTCATAACTTGAGCACATTTTACCAAAAATTCTCTTGTTTGAATTTGAGGGCCATTTTATCACAGAAAATATGCTCAAATTGTTTAAAACATGAAATTTCTTGACTAAATTTATACCTATCGAGTCTTTTTGCTTTTTTATTTTATGTTTCTTTTATATTTTTTAAAGTATAATATAAAAATATACTACAATTCTGAAGTTCTGCCCAAAAGTCTTAATATAAATTTTGAGATTCAATAATTTTGAGATTATTTGTTAGTTTGTTATTAGGATTCAAATTTTTAATTCAGTTACCTGTCTTTTCTCATACTTGAAATTTTTCAATTTTAGAATTCATTTTTAGTTCAATTAGATCCATACTATTATTCAAAAAAAGTCGAAAATTTTGGCCTTTCAAAAAATTTTTAAAGAAAGTTTTAATAAATTTTAAAATTAGGTATTTTTCATTATTAAAATTGAAGTGATTTTTTATGAGACCTGACATTTTGGTACCTGTTCATCAGTTATTGAGTAGATCTATTGTGTAGTTTACCTATGGTACATTATATCAACTGACATTGTCAAAAAATAGGAAAGACTTTTCGCTCATGATAATTTTCTGCTCATTTGATGGGAAATTGTGATGAGGATTTGACGTTCTGTTTTCTATGGGACTCTTGATTGCTCAGGTTTTCCCCTTTTTTTGTCATTTTAGCTTGAAATTCCCTTACAGTACGAGTATTTGCACAAAATGTACAGAATAGAATTAGTATTTGTGAATAGGAATGCTTATAAAAGTACCTTACTATTACATAATACCGTATAATATGTAGTGTAGTAGGTACTGATAGGTAGAGTTCTACATTGTTATCGAATTCATGGATTGCATAATATTTCCATATACTACGTGTTGTACACATGCATATATTAATCTTGAGCCTTTTGAGCTTACTAATAAGAATAAGATTGCATGAATTCAGATACTTTTGCTTTTTGTAATTTAAAAAAAGTCCAATAATAATGTAGGTTTCTTATAAAAATACCTACCTATATACTAGTACTACTGATAGTATTAACTATATCGAATTTTAATCAAAAAACACGCCACTATTATAAAATTCATAATAATAATAATTCACCTTTGAAGCTTTTTTTTATTAAAAAATGATTTATTTGCAAGTAAAACTTGATTGTTCAACTTTCACCTCTAATGATGCAAAATATTCTTTCTAATACCAAAATAGGTATGTCACACAATGTCTAGAATAATAAAATTAATTTTCTAAAGCTATCATAAGTTATTAAGAAGCTTATTCAAGCTCTTTTTTGTGTTTTTTCGAAATTTTTGACAGTCAATTATTTGAAATTTTAATATGGGTAAAACATTCCTTACTCCAGATATCAGTGTTATTACTATTCAAGTATGTGAAGTCCAAAGTATGTGAAACATTTTACTTTTATTTATTTTTAGAGATAAATTTAAGGTAAGTATGACTCCAGATTTGGTAAATGGGCGGAAAAAAAGCTTTGTAGATTTCCATATACCCGCTATTTATACTACTATAGGTACTATAGTAGGGTACACATGTATTACATGCCGGTACTTAAGATATTTTTTTCATAAGTTTTTTTCCTTACTCAAAAAGTACGGAGTATATAGAGGAGATTATTAGATGGTAAATCGAGCCCAATGTTTTTATTTTATTTTTTTAGAAATATTTATATTTAAACTTGCCAAAAAATGAAGTTTATACACTTTATACAATATCATATCTAAAAGATATACCTCCTACTTACATTTAAGGGATAAGTAAGCCTTTCAAATATCTTTTCTCAAGTCATAAAATAAAAAAAAATAAAAAGGTGTTCTCTTGGGATAATGTCTGTATTCTGTATCCATTGAAAAGGAATACTCGATATGTATTGCCTGCCTGCTGTTTGAATGATAAATGAGTTTTATTTTTGGAAACTTCCGTCTACTATAAAGTGAAATCATAATTTGCATAAAAATCGACTATTAATAGTATAATAGTAAGGGGTTGAAAGATGAAAGTGAACCAAAATGTTCCATTATGCCCGAAAAAGCTGTCTGAATATTCAAATTTTTAAAGATTACTTTGTCAAATCTTAAATTTATCAAAAATTTGAGTCTGAATTTTGTACATTTAGAGCTAATTAAAAATGGACAAATTTTGATTTTCTGTTTATGATTATCGATAGCTTTCAAAGTTTAAAAAGTTCAGAAAAGTTTTGTCAAAATCACTTCAAACTACACTAGTAAGACGATCAGAATCGATATTCTATTTAAAACTTATTTTATCCTTTAATCTTTCATTTACTTTGATTTTGATTTAATTTAGTAAAGCTAGAATCTGGGCCTATAATCCCAGTACTTAAGTTATTAAATGTATTTAAGAAATTTGTAAACAAAAAGCTAATCAATCATAAAAATAATTTTTCTACTTAAACTTATAGGCTTATATAAGTATCCTCTGTACTTCTAGTCTCAGGATCAGTTGTAGTATAAGAAAGTGTCCAACTTATTTTTATTATCAAATGAAAGTTTATTCCTTCAAAAGTACAGGGGAAAATTTTTCCATCTTCTTTTTGGCCAAATAATATCCAAAGTACAAACTCCCAAACAACTTTCTTTTATTAGGGTACACTTTTTTTTCTTACAAACATACTTTGTATATCTTCAGTACCTACATAGTACTACTGATATCACCCTACTACAGAATACAGTAGATATTTGAGAGCTATCATAGAACAAGTTTTTTCTCAATCTTAAGTTGAAAGTTTCAACAAATACTTTGAATCTTACGATTAGATATGTACCTACTACTAATACTTGGAGCATTACTAGTAGTAGGTACCCTACATAATATCTATAAGTTGATATGAAAATAAATGCAAGTAGGTATGTACCTAGAAATATTTTGACCATTCTTACTTTTTTTCTGTTTTTGTTTCTCAATCTAAGAAATTGTCTAAAGTTCAGATATGCTTTTTTACTACTAAACATATACCTAGGTACATATCATAAAATGAGCAAAAAATAGAAAAATGTCATATGCAAGGTAATAAAGCCCGCTTTTTGGTGAACTACACTAGAAGGTCTTTATTAACAAAATATTCGTATTCTTGCTTCAAAACGGCATAGAATTATGCTATAAGAATGCTTTTTGTTCAAACACTAGGCTCTGAAATGGGTTACTTTGCTTTTTCAGTGTAAGAATTTTCTATTTTTGATCTGATCTATCCAGTGTAATCTAGTCTAAGTTTTCTAGATAGTAGGTCTTTAATTGAATACTTTTTTAAAAGTCAATGTGTAAAAAATCTGAATTATATTCGTACTATTCTGTAATAGTAAATTAATGTATATTACAGATATATAGTATTACAATATTTATGGTACGAACGGGCTAAGAATTATCCAGTTTACCTATAAAGATACAAGAGATTTGAAAAGTAAGCATTTGTAGAAATCTTGGTACTCATTTAAAGTAATTTCTTGTACGAAATTTGGTTCAATGCCCAAAATCTACTACCTACAGAAGGTACTGAAATGCTTTTTTGATAATTCAAAAGTCCATTTTCTACGAGATAAACTGGTCGAAATAAGATTACCTTTTACCTCATTAGTACCTACCTATTTATGTATGTCGCAGAAGAATTGTGTCATTTTTATTTAGGTTTAAAAGCTAGGTAAAAGTTGGTAATGAAGTTAGAATGGAATTTCGAATCGACCTGAAAATGCTTTTAAATTTAATGCTCTTTGCTTTCTCCTCCTGCCTTGAAATATTCTTTCCTTTTGTATTTGCATTGTACTGATATTAGTACTTACGAGTTGTACTAGTATAATTAGGTGCTTTTATTTTATAATAAAATAAATACCTATATTCATAATGATATTATAGAATAGAGTAAAATGCTCAATTTATGCCTATTATCAGTGTTCAGTATCAGTTTGCTTGATATTGTATCAGAAGTTAAAAGGTTTCGATTCTAATTAAATCTCAAAGAGCAACGAGACAATGCAATTTACTATCTATTAACATTTTCTTGTTAAACTAGAATTCTTACCTGTAGTTATAAAAGGGCTCTAATATTTTTTTATACACTAGAAACCATGTACAAGAACTTGATTTCTGATTTCTCTAATGAATCTAAAGTGAATTTTAGTTTTGATGTACTACCTACTTTAAAAAAAACTTATTAGATACCTAAGTAGTATTAGTGTATTATTATAAGATACAGAGTATAAAACTCATTATACATTTTTAAACTGTAAAAAAGTTTAGCGATAGGCTGGAGCTCCTTTTTCGAAGGGCTTCGATCATACATAAATAGGCATACGAAATAAGTAATAAGTAGGTAAAAGGGAGATAAAAGCCTTTTTGTTCACTTCTCCTCTCATAAAATGGTAGCTAATTGCCTTACCTTTATTTCTTCTTAACAAGTTCTGACTTTGTTTCAACTTTATTTATCATTTTCATTTTATGCGCCAATAATTACTACACTACACTACACTGTATCTGTAATACTCAAAACTTTTCTGGGAATAAGTTAGCAAAACTTTTTATTAAATATCTACATAAAGCAAAAAAAGATCTTCCAAAATATATCATAAAATATCCAAAAAAATATCTAGATATATAAATTCACCTATCTATTACTACATCACTCAATGTTCTGGATCGTTAATTCAAAGTTTTTACATTATTTTGAAAAAAAATTGTAAAAATCATGACTTTCTTGCATTTTAAATGGCTGAAAATGATATTTTAAAAAGGTAAATAGATAATAGGTAGGGTTCAACTAGTGTGGATGGAAGTTTTTCTAGATTTTAAAACAACATTTTGGCAATTGAAGACTAAAACTTTCTATGAAATCTCAAAGTTCAAAGTCTCAAACCCACCTGCAAAAGTCAATTACACGAAATTTCCAATCTTAAATTTGAAATTAATTTTGAAATGAGATTTCAAATGAGTCCCTACGAGTAACAGGATTTCATTATACTCGTATCAGTAAAAACAATTATCGTGTTTGAACATCAGCAGGACTAAATCTCATTCTCATTACCCCCCTTTTCTAGAGAATTCTTATAATGGCTATTAAAGGCCTTTGAAATTTTATAAATTTTCTGACCCATGACAAATTACCCAATATTTCTCTATTGTTATTGTTATATCCTCTTTCTCCAGCTACTGGTGATTTTGTGTAGTAGGGTAAAATGTATGAATAACTATCGATTTCTCTATTTAATAGTCGAGTTTTACTACATAACTGTACTCGTACGTACTACAAAAAAAAGAAGAATTAATCTTTATAATAGATCTATTTATGAATTTCTAAGCTAATCATTTCTTTCATATTTTCAAATTCAAGCTGATACCTTTAGTAATAAATCATAAACAGTTCAATCGCATTACTTAAATAGAGAAATATATATAGTAGAATAAAATAAAATATAAAGCTCGTTTATCTTTTTCGATTAGGTATACAATATTATATAATATTATTTCACTTTATTATCCTTATTATTCTTTTGTATATAAAGTACTATACTATACATAGATAAATAGAATATTTAGATTTATTATTTCATACTATTAATACAATAGTCAATATAGTTATATAGGTAGTAATAGTACAAATTACAATTTTAAAATCGATATAATAGCTATATATTTTATAGTAATATATGTAGTAGAAAATAATATTATTTGCATTATCCCTAGATAAATTGAGACTAATTATAGTCATTAAAACGGTTTTTGCATATCCCTTATATAAGTACTTATATACCTCTATGAAGGTATGTATAATACTTAATTACTTTTACAATATTTTATTTATTGATATATCTAATTGTTGTGACTAGACGAGATTCAATTTATTATTTGCACATTTCAATTAAAAGAGGAGATTTAGACCTACATACTATGTAAGTACTATCAGTGAATAGCAACAGTAAATTACTGTACATTAACTGCAAATTAAGTAAATTAATTTCATTAGGTAGGGTTGGTATAACTTGAGAGTTTTAAGGTTTAATTATTTGTGAAATTATACAAGAAAGTAATAGCTAGATGCTTACATTATATATTGGTAAGGTTAAAGGTAAATTGGCAGAAATGAAATGGTTTTTTTTGATAGAGAGAATGTATCAGTATTTAGTATTTATGACTTTGAAGATATTATTAAAGATAGGAAGGCACATGAATTTAAGTACTTTTTTCGGTGTAAAAAACTCAACTTTTGGATTTATTCTTATCTCCATTGGTTGATGTGGATGAGGCTGAGGATGCTGAAGATTCCTTACCATCACCTCCTCCAGCACTACCTCCACCACTTGAATTTGAAGATGTTGAAGAAGATCCCATCTTTTTTGCATTTGAATCCTCTTTCCGGAGATATTTCAGCCTTTCTCGCTCCTGACCATTTTCCGCTGGCTCACATACATATGACGCCAGGCAGAGTGCTACAAAAATATTTTTAAAAAATCATGAAATTGGCATATGTATAAGCAAGTAAAATGATTCTAAAGTTAATGCTTTAATATCTTTTAGCTTTTAAACAATATAGAAATATTGGAGTATCTATCTTATATTTTTTAAAATTACTAAAATCGATTAATAAATTTATAAACGGCTTCTAAATTCAAAATACCTAGGTATATCAAAATTCCTAACAAGAAAATATTATTATCCCTAATTAACCTAATTTAAAATATCTTAAGGGCACTTTAAATTTTGACAATTTTTTTTTATTAGAAATGTAAAATTGTGATTATCTTCAAGTTTTTTTTACAATTTTTATCACAAGGCTTATACTGATAAGTAGTAGGAAAGGGAACAGTACCCTACTACTATTGAAAAAAGGTAGGTAGGTAAGTAGATATATGTAGGTAAGCAAAAAAATATATAAATTCAATTTCACTCATAGGCAGACAAAGATCTTGTGAATTTGAAAGAAAACTTGAGATTCAATGGAGCTTAAATAAGATATAAAAGATCTCGAGATTTAAATTTAAACCCTAAATAAATATCAGGGTAAGCAAGTAAGTACTTATAAGAACTAGTAGGTAGGTAGGTATTTTAAATACAACTTAAGCTACCTTCGAGGCTCAAAACGACAAAAACTTACTACAAAAATAAATAGTCTAGTCTGGGAAAAGTAGCTCAGGTATAAAAAGTTTAGGGTACATTTGATTAAATGTACAAAAAACTGCTATTAAAAGTACAAGTACTACTATTACAACAGATACAATTGTCAAATGACAAAAAAACATTAAAATTTTTATTTTATCAACTTTTTAAAAATATCTAAAAACTAACTTAACCCTTAAAGTATCGTATGTTACTAGAATTAGAAAAATTTATAAAAAACCAACCTGTTTCTGTAAAAATTGGAGCCGTTTGTACTGAATTCAGGACTACTTCAACTTTTGGAAAAGGGCATGTGATGGCTGGATAAAATTTACACAAATTTTAACGAAAATAAATAAAGTTGCAAATTAGTATTACTTATGTAATATTGGGAGTTAGTTTTATTATTTGAATACTTGAATACAAACCTTGCCATTGGATAACTTCGGTCACTTGTTTTGCCAGTTGCCAGAATTTTTCGAAATTTATGTAACCATTTGCAAGTCTATATCCAGAATAAATACATATTATTACCATTTCAAATATAAGTACGTTACTAAACATACATACTACCTACTACTAGCCACTATAGTAGGTAATAGTTTTATGCAACACAGTAAGACTTCTTCTTAAAGTAACTCTAAATTTCTAAATCTGAAACTTGCAAAAAGTATAATTGCTACCTATTTATTATACTTACACTTTCTCCATAAGAGAAAGAGTTCAGGTGTATTTTTCACATACTCAATTCAAGACTGCTACTCATATTAGGTTAAAGTTTGTCCAGATTAGAAAATAATTTGGACAAAATTTTAGTTAAATAAGTAACTTAAAGGTCTTAAATTTTCATTAGAATTTTATAATAGAAGCATTATTTAGAGTAAAATATCAAAATTTAGTTCCAGTCAGTTTATTAAGGAAAACAAAAGTTCAGGTACAAATAGATGTATTTTTTTCGAGGTATTTTTGAAAACTTTTAAAGTTAAAATAAGTTTGTTCTCATTAGAAAAAGTCCAAAAAAACGGAATTTTTTTCAAAATATTGGTTAGAAGTAAAATTAGAGATACGAAATGTATCAGCGAGTTAGACAACCTGCTACATACATGTACTTACTGTTATAAATTGTAAAATATCAATTTTTATTTGGGTTAAAGTGAAGTAAAAGTGATAGTTTTGTAGAATTTTTACTGTGGCTAGTAGTACCCTACTTATACATGATAGTATTTACTCGATAAATTCAATTTAATTTAGAATTCAGTTGAATAAATACTTTTTTGGGATCTAAAATGACTTACTTGCTGAGGCAGCCCTCATTCAGGAAATAAAGATCTTTCACAAGTAAAGAGAAGAAGGGAATTACAATCCGTTGCCTTTCATCCACAGCTCCAGCTGATCGCCAAACTGCAGCCTATTCACAAGATCAATAAAAAATTTCGATAAAATAACCTTAAAATTAAAGGGATAGAAAGAAGAAAAAAGCAATTCCGAGATCATAAATTGCATCTAGATTACAGATTACACAAATTTAATGGCTTTTTTCCTCTAAAAAATTTACCTTCAGAGTGGATCGGTATGATGTGAAATTGCTTGATGGGTCCCTAAAAGACCAAATGAATAATCGTATTAATACTCTAATACTTTTACTTACTCAAAGTACAAGAATTTGAAGCTTACATTTGATGTTCAAGTATAGTCAATTGAGATGTTGAGATCTTTTTCCACTATAAAGGGGTATAAAATATGTACTTAAGTATGTATGTTTAATGTAATGCTTTTAATATTAGTAGATAAGTGTAATTCAGGAAATTATGTTAAAGTATCACTTGAGGGGTTTTTTAGAGGGGAAAATAAAAAGGTATGCAAGTTACTTACCGTGGACTTGAGTCGAGCTACCGGTGACATGTTCAAGCCTGCTATTATGGCCATTAATGAATTGAAATTGCCTATAAAGGAAATTAATTTTTACAATTACATTTAATACCCTACAAGTACAAGTAATTATCGCAAATATCCACAAATACGTATAATTTTTATAGAGTAAAGTAATTCCTAAATCCTTTTTAAAAAATTAAAGAAATTTTAAAAATTCAAAGATTTTCTATTTCGAGATTGGAAATCTTAAACAGTTTCTACTTATAAATATTTACATTGCTTTTTTTTAGTAATTTAGACCAAATTTTTAACACTTATTAGAATTAAAGTGTGTAAATACTGTATATGAATTTACTTTCATACTGTATTTTGCATTTTTTTGAGAACTTTATGTAGAGGATTCTAGTGTGATTTTTCTAATTAGGTACTTATAGTGTAAAGGAACATATTTAGTTACCTATATTGAAACATTCTCGAGCAACTTCGATCCAATATTCGATGACCCTGGTTCTCGTTTTCCTTTTGGATACCTAGTTTTTTTTCCCCAAAGAAATGCGAAATTAAATTTGATTCTAAATTTTTTTTAACTTTTTAAACAAATAATACGTACCCTACGTAGGTAGGTAGGCATTAAACTGTAATAGTAGTACTGTTAGTACCTACTATTACAAGTAGGTACAACTAGTTACTAAAATATATCTAGAATATCTCTAGTAGTGTACGAATATGTGTAAATTGAGATTATTTTCAACTTTTTAAGAGATTCTAGGGAAAACTTTATTTTATTTTTGAACTCTCAAAAACTTGTAAATAAATTTGAAAGATGATATATATGATGTGATTCAATTTTACTATACTTATGGCACTACTACTACTAGACTTACTGATGTATCTTTTTGTATGTACTAGTACTAATAGTGTAGTAAGTATACTCTGTACTATTTACAGTAGGTAGGGTATGTACTTCGTATATCAAGATTTCTGACTCAAGGGAAAGTGGGTAGTAAAATTCCTTAGTTTTTGAGAGGGAAAGTTCAGAGACTTTTGGGGTTTTAAGTCAAAACTTGAGTATAATATTTTTCCACAAAAAGTCTTGTGATTGTGATAAGAAATGCAAATAAATATATATACATAGGTACTTATACATAAGTAGGCTTTATATTTCATATTTTAATACTATTACTTACTTTACATATTTCAGTGGCAACAAAATAAGAGAGTCGGTTAAACCATTGGACATATGATTCAAGATTTCGAGTCTTTTTCATATCCTTGTACCGAACATCTACTACACCATTGTCTTTTGCAAATGCCTGCAAAATAAATGAACAAAAATTTACTTAAATGAAACTAATATTTTATATACATTTCAACCTAGAAAAAACTTCAAAATTTTTTTTATTTTTTATATCTAAATTCTCGAGCTTATTTAAAGTTTAAATAAACTCTATTGTATAATTTTACGTTAAGTGTCCAATATTGTCAGAATTTCAAAATTCTTTATTTACCTCGACAAATTCTTCTGGTCCAATATGTGACAGTCTTTCCAACTCGATATGAGTCAATTGTTGAGCGAGCATTGTGGGTGCAGGACAGGTGGTAAAAATTGATGGCTAAAATTTAAAAAAAATACAAAATTAATTAACAAAAGCATATTATGACAAGTCTTTTTTTAAATAAAGTTCCAATTTTAAAAGTCTAATCAAACTGGCTAATTTTTTAAAATTCTTTTTAAAGTGAAAGTGTAAATACTTTTTTAAATTTTATGATACTTTGAATCTGATCAAAAGACCAGATTCAAAGGTATACAATTAATAATGAAGTAAAAAAGATATATCTATCAGTAGATACATAGTTGATAATTAAATCCAGACTCAAATCCTCAAACAAAATCAGAGACGAGATTTGAATTACTAATAACATACCTAAAGTAATAATAAGAAAGGTAAGTTTAAAGGCAACTGACACCGCTCACTACACTAATACTTATATAACAAATACTAGTACTGACTCGACTCTTATAAACTTTTTTATTTTCTACTGATCTTGTATACTAGTACAAAGTACTCTATCGACTATGGTATGGTAGTAAATAAAACCTTCAGATTAAGTAACTTACTAACAAGGGGATACACTGGATTTCCTTTGATGTGAAAAAAAAAACTTTTTTTGGAAAGAAATGTAGGTAGGTAGGTAGATAGGTAAGAATTGCTTACTTGTTTTTTGGCTCGAAAGTACATACCTAATACTAATACCTCTTGTATGCATTGCAGGGTACTAGTATCAGTATCAGTAAGATAGACATTTGTAAAGTCTACTTTTTATGTGGGATTTTAATTAATTTTCTATTCTGATTTTTCTATCTACTCACTTTACAGATAGGTACGTGTAGTTCAGTGAATCTACACTAGTGTGCACCTACAATGGTTTACTTTAGCTTTTCCTTTTTTTTTTACACAAAATAGTACAAAGTTAAATGATCTAGCCTTTCATCTGGAAATCTTGAGGATAAAATAGCTAGTACTGTATACTGGTATATTTCTTAGTAAAATGTATATTTTATCGAGATATTTCAGGGCGGAGGTTTCAACGATAGTTTAGTTTGAAAACCACCAAGATAATAATTAACGAGCCAACGAATTCGGACTGACAGTTTAGAAATTAATGAAGGAATCCCATATCCGTTCTCTCTGGAAAGCCTGGAAATAATCTTTCTCATGACTGAGTCGCAGAAAAACCTTAAATATTTTATCTTCAAGAAATGTCTAAAATACTCGGTTTTTAAATGTAAAAAATACACTATCTATCTATGGTAAATCTAACAATGTGTACAGTAGGTATAATGTAAATTGTAATTGCAATACAAAGAAAGAATACCTACTTCCGTTGGTACAGTAATACATATAAGTATTAGTACTTCAGTACTTACTTGTGACCGAGTAATCTAGCTGTATATAGGTATATTTATCCAGATTCTAAATTCCTTTTAGAAGAACAGCAGTACTAACCTAATTTAATTGCACTAATTTGTTATTTATAGTTTGACTTATACACTACTATTATACAAGTTGGTTCATAAATCGAGACTCACAATCAAGTATTTTAGAAATTGGTTTAATTTTAGAAAGAATCCTACTTACATTCATACTAGTGTTAGTACCATCCTACCACTAGTATTTATAAATGACAGTTTATCAAAGAATCAAGTTTTTACAATTTAAAAGTCAAAATTTTTTTTAAACACCAGATTTGATTTAAAAAATCAACAAAAAAGATCGAAAGATCGAAAAAATTTAAGTTTCAATGTTCTTCTGTATGGTCCTACTTCTGAACTACCATACAGAAGTACAGAAGTAGTAAACTCACATTTTAATCTATGCTATTTTTGCGCTATTCTATGTTAGTCCCTAAACTTGAAATAAATTCAAGCAAATGTTTTTAGAAACCTCAAGTTGCCCCTTACAATACGATTGAAAATATTGTTATGAATCACTCTGTAATAACTCTAAAGCTATTGATGCTATTTAAACATATTTAGTACATATATATTTGGACTCTAAAATTATATAAAATTATTGGTAAAAAAAGAATATTTCTTACGGTATTGGAGAGATCGGTGGAGTTTGAAGTCTCAGCGTTAATTCGGTGTAGAAAGTCTTCATACCTCTCAAGGTTCGTAAGCCTGGAAAGAAGTGCTGTGAGGAGCTGACTCACGTCCTTGCGTACCTGCCCAGCCAAAAAATCGAGAAAATTTTAATTCAAACCTTTTAATACAAAAACCTTTGAATAATTAATTACTGGCCTAGTTTACACAAAATTTAACTGCCTTCATTTGCTTACAACTAATCACAAAGTCAAAGAAAGTCCTACTGTAATATCAGTACTCCCACTAACTGTAATCTCCCTACTTTCTTCAAAGTTTAATTAGGCATCAAATTATCAAATATATTAATTGGTTTTTCTAAAAACTCTTCAAATATTTAAGCAAAATGCAAAGAAAGTCAGAGATATTGGTATCAATTAAAACTGACTTTACAACCGACTATGATATTAAGTTAGTAGTAGTACTAGAATACATATTAGATTAGTTTCGGTTGGTGACAATTCTAAGTCACGAATCTCAATTCTCTAAATGTTGGACACATCAGACTCACAATCAGACAGATTGAACTTAAGTTCAAAACATGTCGATAACATTCTAGCTTCATAAACATAAGGTAAAATTATTCAATTTTGAAAAAGTCTGCCTCTATTATACTGTACATACTACCTACTACCTATATATGATTAATTATAATAATTTTAAGAATTTTAAATTTTTTTACCGGTGGGTCGAGGCTCACACATTTTTGTGTGATAGTTCGAACATGAGCCATCATCCTCTCATCTCGGAAATCGTAAGGGAATAATTCCTAAAATTTTTGTAAAATTAGGTACTTAAGTATTAATAATATAAATTTTAATAAAACAAAATTTACAGTCCATTCTCCGAGTAATTTGACAAGATTTCGAACGCATTTGACTTCACGACCTCCAAATTCCCTACCCATCTGAAAAAAAAGAATGAAAATAGTTCATGTTTAATCGATTTAATACTACCATGTTATAACTCTACTTTTGAGTCGTAATTGTTTAAAAAGAACAATTAATCTTTCAACCAATCTTCTGTCTACTGAATGAATGAATGAATGAAATACAAGTTGTTGTAAATTACAACCATTGAAATCATATGGGAGAATGAATGTAAGGTAAATAAATTATTTGGATTTTGGAATTTCGGTCGGTGGCAGTTAATTTAATTACTAGATCTCAAATCTGTACATTATTAATGATCTTTCTCTTTTCAAAGTTCTGCTTTTATTATTTTGAACAACAATGATTTGATTTGAGATTAATTGCTATATACTAGTACTAGTATTATTATTTGGTACATTTTAAGTACCTAAATGTCCGAATATATCTTGGTAAAAAAGGTCTTATACTACTAATACATACTTATAAAATATTTAAAACTTTACATAACCTTATGCTTGAGCATATAGAGCTTGCATTCGGAAATTTATAATTGTATGAATAAAAATGAGATTCTTAGTTTTAAATAGGGTTATTTGCTAACTTTAGTCCAAATTGCAAGCTGATATTTTGACCTAAAGTATGTCCTTATAGTAGGGTATTCAATTCGGGTTGAAATTTAAAGTTCAATGATTAAAATTGGTGTAAAATTATCAAAAAAGCTTAAAAAACTAGCAAATGACCTTTTTTCCTAATGTTCGATCATGATTTAATTAATATACCGAGGTATGTATATGAATTTTGACTTACTTGTAATGATGGATTTGAGGATGATGGAGATGGTTGACTTGTAGGTAGTAGAGATAGGGATGAATGGGCAGGGCCTTGACCGCTAAGGGACAATTTGAAAACTCGGCCGAGAAGCTCATGAGGACTGAAAATAAAGATTAAATTACATTCCATTCTTACAAAATAATGAAGGTACTCATTCATAAGGTAGGTACTTCAATATTGACAGAACCTACTAATCATAATGTAAAATTTAATAATGAATAAATTTCTAAAAAATTGTAATAATCTGATTTAAATTAAAAATTTGAGATAGTTTGATTTAGCTGGGACCAGATTGTGTAATTTTAATATCTTTAGAGTATCTAGAAGTCAAAATTGTAGAGTTTGGCAGTAGTACGACTTATATTTATTAGTCTATTGATTATTTATATCAGAAAAATCCGATTTTGGTCTTAATTAAAATAACTATTAACTTATAAAATTGCGGTCAAATCTAGTGTTAATGAATTGACCAATAACTACTGTATTAGAAGATAGCTATAGAATAGGGGTTTATGATACTTATAGAATCTACTGTTCTAAATATTTCACATTATTGACATATTTTAGAAATAACTGGCTTTAAAACTATCAAAAAAATACCATTTTTTTAGAATTCAGGTTTCAATAAAAATTCAAAATATTATTTTGCTGTTAATTAAAGTAGGGTATTACTATTTTATGATTTTGAACAAATTAAACTTACCGAATGTATAATCGAGATGAAAGCAGAAATGCAAAAATATAAGCCCGATCCGGGTAATAGTTTTCACTGGGTATCAAATGTTGGATAAGACCCTCAATGGTTCCACTTACAAGGTTCCTATCCTCATACACAAGGGCCTGTACAGTGGAAAAATTGAAATTTATATTATAATGGATTTTTTATTTGGATTTTTTTCTTTCAAAAATCCAAGTCCAAAAAACCTGAACAATTTTAAGAGAGAAAGTTAAGCTTTCTCGCTTCCCCTCCTAACCTGATTACTTGGGCTGTAAAAAGGTATCAAAATCTTGCAAGTTTTTCCAAAAAAATATCCTTTTGAAAAATTTATCCTTTTTTAAGAACTTTTTTTAGAAAGAAATGAAAGTTTCTTCAAAGTTTTTCATGCCCTTTTTATTTTCTATTCGGTCAATTCTCGGATAAGGATAAAGATAGGATTTTATTTGAAAGATATTTTTGGTAAAAAATACAATAAAATTTGATACTGAGCCTACTAGTCCAAAAACCAACTGGTCCAAAATAAGTACCGTCCCAATTATAAATGTTACTAAAATTATCCCAAAATATATTAAGTTCTTGATCCTATTTCACACTTTTCTTAATATTTTGACATAAAATAAATTCTTAAAACCACTTAAATTTTCGAACACTACTTATTCTGTGGTTTCTAGATATTTTAAAGTCAAAAGCTGAAAAATATTAAGCATTTTGTAATATAGAATCTAAAATGTATATTTTGAACTAATTTTAGAAAAAATTTACAATTTGGACCATTCGGCTTTTGGACCAGTCGGTATACAATCATAAAATTTACATGACATAGATTTCACAAATACTCGTAGCACTTTAGAAAGGGTTATTTACCCTAAATTTTTAAGATCCAACTAGTGTATCCCTACTACCGAAATAAGACTTTTTAAAAGACACAATTGAGTTTTTTTTTGTCATAAAATATACTTATGTACTTTAATAGTGCTAGTAGGATTATATATATCTAAATAAATAGAACAATAATACTCGAGTACTTAGATATTTTAAGCACAAATTTAATCCTTTGCCAAAAAAGAATCCGCGGCTTATTAACCCTATTTCATAAAAATATCTTGAGGATTTTTATTCTTTTATAGACTTAAGAATGAAGCAGTTAAGCTTTTTATAATTTAAGACAGTCCTTAATACTTGAAGTACTGGCTTTACAAGACAAGAATACAAATACAATTGTATTAAATAATATGCAAATAAAACTGTAATTATACCCAAAAAATTGCCAAGTTTTTGAATAAAATAACAAATCGCATGATACTGAATACACACTACAAAAAATTAGACCATTTTTAAAAAACTTTTTTGAGCAAAGTAATGGATAGAAATAGAAGTAATAGAAGTACTTATATAAATTGTTATTTACCATTTTTGGTAACTATTTTATAGGAAAATTACTTTGAAATTTAAAAAAAACAAGACTTTTCGTACTTAAAATCTGAAAATTTAAAATCAAATAATATGTCAATCTTGTATCAGGTGTGAAATTGTAATGACAATTCAGACATATCAGAGTAAATAAAGCTCGAGAAACGAGTAGTAAATTATTATATCTTTTACCTCAATTTTTTTGGTAAAAATCCCATTAGAAAATGTCAAAAATCATCAAATTAAGTTTGAAAATCTTACATGATCCCAGTCGGATCCATTTTGGTATGTTTTATTTGGATTATTTTGCTGCATTTGTCCATGTTGTTGTACAGAATTATTAAGTGAGAATGAGGAATGTTGTGATCCATTTGAATTTGATGAAGAACATCCATTTTCTGATCCATTTATACCATTAGTTTGTGCCGCCAATGTATTCGGGATAGATCCATTTGAAGTAATAGGGGTTTGTGGAAGTGTCTGTTGAAAAAATTTAATTTTTTTTTAGATTTTTAATAACACATCTATATACTACATTACATTCTACCTACAGATGCTGGAGAAATTGAATATTTTATAGCCTAATGGATATGCATAACTCTGATATTTCTTTTTTGTGTAATATTCTACTATTACTTATTACAGTAATGTAATGTAATGTAAGAATACTTTAAAAAGAATTTTTTTTCTCTCAAAATGAATCAACTGCTGATTTTCCATTAAGTTGGCCCTTTTTTTGAACTTTTTCACCCACTAGCTGGTATCTTACAAATCTATTATCATAAGAAATAACGATAACATACATACATACAAGCAAATATTCAAATTCAAAATAATTTATACTCAAAGTAACGGCTGAAGATAATGTCCTTGACTAGCAGTAGGTACATACTAGTAGGTATGTGACTTTTAAATCCATTTACAATTTAGATTGAGCTTAAATCATGTGTAAATGCATTATAAAAAGTATGAGCATTTTTATGCTAATATCCAACTCATATTCATAAATACTCTTTTAAAACTAGACTGTTGAGGAAAGGTGCAAAAAATTGTCATTTTTTTCAATTTTTTCTATAACCCTTTGAATTAAGTCGATCAAAAAGCACAGATAAACCTCGCTATAAGGCGCTATACTATGAATATAAGATCTATTTAAGTTTTAATGCATTTTAAAATCAAAATTTTTCTCACATTTCAGGGTACTGTACCCATGTTATTTAAAAAAGGCAATTTTTACAATTTTCTGACTTTACAATCTACACAGATTGCCTTATGAATTGATGTAAATCAATGTAATGCATTTTTTTACAATTTTCAATTAAATTTACATTAAAGATTCAAACTATACTTATCTAACAGAGCTAAGAATAGGCAAATAATCGAAAATTTTTTATTTAGGGAGAATTTCAGTTATTTTCTTGTTTTTACAATACAGTTTTTTGCGTTATATACTTATATAAAGTTAGCTACTTTATAGATGATCCTTCTTTTATAAGGAATCCAGTACTTAGGATATATATGTAGTTATTCAGGTATAGAAATAAAACTGAAAGTTGGAAAGGCAATTCAATTAGCTCAAGATTCTGGGACATTAAAGTAATTTTGTCGGTGTGTTTTCATGGACAATTTAATCTCTTTCTTCCTTTTCTTTCTCATTGCAGATTTACTTGATCTTTTATAACCATTTTTTTTCGCCTCTAACTCTAAATCCAAAGTCACAATTGCAATAGTTTATCTCGCATGTCCATAGTTAGTGTACTGTACTAGTACCTACTTTATAAGTAAACTTGAATTTAGTTAAGAGTTAGGCAGTAGTAGGTAGCACTTTGGGTAAAAGAAAAAAAATACTCTTGAGCTACTTTCTCCCATGGGTGCGATTTTTTTTCTTTTGGGTGATTTCTCTCAACCTTTTCGATCAAAAAACGAATGACAATTTGGTCCACAATATCACCTTATATCGAGTTACAAGTACAAGCATAATAAGATTTCTTTGTACACCTATAGTATATTTTGAGACAATTGAGGATTTTTGGTAGAAATAGTATCTTAAGGCCTATCAGATCAACAGTATCAATTATTACAAGTATCTTAATATGAGTATTGAATATAGACACGAGTTTTATAAATCTCGTTCTCGAAAACTTGTACATTTCAAAAACCCTTTTACCTATCGGACAAATGTACAAAAACTGCAATTATACCCAAAAAATTGCAAAGTTTTTGAATAAAATAAAATAACACTATAATTGATAAACCCTTATAACCCGAAGATATTTTTTATTAAAAAATCGACAAAAATTGGCATAAAAGTTAAAAATACTTTGTAAACTAGGTATGGTATATGCTTTTTTACCTGCTGTCTTGGTGGGGGTGTCGGTTTACTTTTAGAACTTTTTACGATCTGGCTGGCATAATAGTACATTGCCATAGTAGACCATAGCACAAAGCCTAGAATTTACAACACTTCATTTCATAATCTATGAATGTGATTAAAATGACTGATTTCCAGAGAAAAAACCGACACCTTATCTTTTTCTCAAATGGCTCGTTTTTTTTGAACCAGCCAGTCACTTATGTCAAATGATCTTTGTGTTTTTGAAGATCACTTTCTTTTTTCCGACTCATTTTTCCATTGACATTGGCCCTTTACTCTACTCTAAAGGTCTACATGTCATTTGCACATTTCTCAACCACTTTTCTCATTATTTCCCCCCAAAAAATTTGAAAAATGTCCACAAAACACGCAAAATATCAGGGGTATAATCTTTGTCCACAAAATCATCGCACAACTGATATAGGTAAACAAAATAACCAAACTTATATTTCACACATGAAATCTCAAAGATTTCATTTTAGCACCAAGATATTAATCTACAAAACTACAAACTACAAAAAAAATGAGCTAAATTTCGAAATTTTTCCAAGCACTAAGGCTTCGTATAGTATAGACGTTGTTCTTGGTTTGAACTTGATTTGATACTAAAGTTGAGGAATGTGGTGAAAGTTGCTTTTATTCTCAGTTTTCAGTTTTTCGGGGTAAAATTTACCGGGTAGAAAAGCACAGAGGGGATAAGAAATACACCAGCAGAAGAGCTAGAAAAGAGTTGGTGGCGACGACGCGAGCATTTCCGATTTCCGTAACATTTGTTAGGTGAAGCAGCAAAAATCTAACTGGACCCAAAAAATACTACCATAACATAACATGCATAGGTAGGGTACTAAAATAGAGATATTTCTCGATTTGCACCCAACTATCTATAAGTAGGATTTGGGCTTCAAAAGACCTACAGTAAGCAAAAATTTCTTAAGAAATTGAACAATTTTCTCAAAAAATATGGTGAGAAACATCGCTATTTGGAGGCTTCTTAACAAATTTTAATTTTTTTCTCAAAAACAGCATTTTCTGGATATTTTCTAAGTAAAACGTTCAAATTCTTATAATTTATCTCAAAAAAAACCATTTTTTTCTAACTTCAACTAAACTTTGTGCCAAATTATAAGTCAATTTATGAATTTCTTTAGAATATCATTGTTTTTTCAATTACGATTGTAAGAATTAAAAAAACAAGACTACATTATGCAACAAAAATTAGACAAATTATTTTTATTTTTATTTACATAAAGGAATTTAATAAAATAACCAATAACCTGTAACTCTTTTATTTACAAGTAAAGTTTTGATTTATAGAAAAACAAATACAATATCATTTTTAATAATTAATTAAGTTATTAAAAATTTTGAATGATATTTTGGGTAATCCTAAGTAAAATATGAATTAAACCTAATACTTATTTATTTATACAAAAAGTACATAGTGACTGTACTTTTATTAGAAAATCAGATTTTTTTTGGAAATTTTGGAAAATTCTCAATTTATTATACTTTTTAAGAAAGTGTTCAGTTACTTTTTTACTTATGTAGGGTGCTGTATTATATTATAGGTACATCTCTGTACAATTTGATGATAAAAGTACAAAACCATAACATTGGTGAAAGCATGAAAAGAATCTGGTCGAGGAAAATGCTTTCAAAAAAAAGCCAAAAAATCAGAGAAATGAGAAACAAGTTATCCTATAACAGTACATACCATACGATATGTAGTACAAGTACCTAGTACTTTTCCCTTCCAGTATTAAATTTATTATTGCAATAAATGAACATACATGAGCAGATGATTTATTTGACCCTGCTCTGGCCTATGGTACTATAAATAATTGACCTTTTATATACATACATATTAGTATTTGCTAAGCTTTCAGTTCTCAGAAGTTGACCAAAAAGGGTTATGTCCAAATTTTTCATATCACAAGACCCAAAAATATGTCAAGCTCTAAAGATATTTAAGGTCTACTTATTTAGGTTCGCAAATCTAATCTAAAAAAATGATTTAAAAGAATTATTAGAAATCAGCTTATTTTTATTTCCCAATAAAAATGAGCTGATTCAATCGAAAAATAAATCTTCCAGCTATTTAGTATAAAAAAAAGTTTTAAAGCCTGATTTGTCATTTTTAAAATTGCATAGTATACTTAAAATCAGGTAGGTACTTTAGGGAAATAAGCTTCTCTTGCATTTTTTTACATCTCAAATGAGAAATTTTAGAATAAAAATCTATTAAAAATTAAATATTTAGATATTTTAGGGCTTATATCCGTATTGGGAGTTACTACTAGGTATATAAGGTGTATTCGATGATATAAAAAAGATTTATTTAAGTAATAAATGAAATGATGATTTATATTTAACTTTTACCCTTATATTTATAATCTTAAATTCTCATTAAGCTCTGAAATTTCAAGTTTGAATGACTTTTTTCATTGCTCAAAAATACAGCATAATATAGTACACACTACCCAGTATATAATGGTTCATGTAAGTGTGAGAAAAGTTTAATATTTAACTTTTTGTCTCGATCTCAAAAACCAAAGTTAAACTTTATCGTTCTATCAAATTCTACTAGTACTTATAGTATAGATATTATGCATATTTATAATTATATTTCGACTACCTTATACAACCATCTATTTAAATAGAGAAAAAGACAAAGTAATGAAATCTGAAAAGTTAATTTAATACTCAATTTATAAACCTCAAACTCGTCCAACTTTATCTTTTATCATTCCCCCCTTTTTATTGACTTAAAAATTTCATTTCTCATTCACACATATTGCATTAGAAATCTCAATTTTGCAGAAAATGTTGCATTTTTGTCAGCACCAAATAGAGATATTAAAAATTTCCAAGTCGAAATTTTCCTTAGATCTTTGTGTTAGTAAACAAATATGAAATTTTACACACACAATATCTGAATCTGAATAAATTGTTGAGGATTTTCGTATTCAAAAAACTGAGCGAAATGTGTGTGAGTTAAAAAAAAAGCTTTAAAAAACCATTTGGCCATGACTACGAGTACGAGTACAGTATGACTGGAGAAATACTAAGGATAAGTATAGGGGGAAAAAAACCGAATCTGGGTATTTTTTTGCTATTAGAGCTCGAATTGTACCTACAGTAGGAGACAACTGTGTTAGACTAACCGTCCAAGTTCAAGAGATTTTATTTTCGAGTATTTTTGGCACATTTTCCTATCCCTTTTTTTCTATTTATTCTTGTAGTGTTTTCAAACAATTTTTCATTCTACAGATACTAGTTACCTACAAATGCTTTGAGACTTTTCTGCCAATACAGCTATAAAAGTCGGTACAAAAAATATTATTCAAGGTATCCATCTGACTGTTACTGTTGATGGAAATAAAATAAAATATTAGGTACAAAAAAAAGTCCAGGGTTAAGTTGGATCTCATTTCATCAATATCAATACAACTGGATATCGGTATTAGACCAAGACCAAAATCATGAAAAAATTGTAAAAATCGTAAAAATGTGTTGTTAAAAGCTCGACATTTACAACTTACTACAAACTACAGATACCTATAATGAGATTGCTCAAAATTTGACGATTTGCTAGTAAGGAATCATTTAAAGCACAAAATTTCTACTTTTTTAAACTAAATTGACTTTCAAAACGGTTCAACGACAAAACGTTGGAATGTAAACTCGAATTTTTGCAAATTTATCTGGGTATATTGTTATATAAACGAGCTAAAAAGGTTAGAAATCTCTTACTTTACAATTTTTTCTTCGAATTTTTTTCATTTTTGTCTTAATACTCAATACAATCAAGGATTTTGTATCAGTAAGTATTACAAAAATGAAATCCAAGGATCCAATTGTGTTAAAGTAGCTGCTAAACAAATTTGTGCCAAATCAAATTATTTTGACACAAAGTACAAAAAAAACTGATCTTGAGTGAAAGTCAAGTGCAAAAAGAAATCGACCCTTTTAACTTTGATTTGAAATTTTTCGATATTTTCCAAATTCTGATAAATCATTCACATTTTGCCTATAGACCTACATAGTACAAAGTATAGTTAGGTACTTACATATTCTTAGATACCTACTAGAACAATTGCATATAATCTAAGTACCATACCTATACTTATTTCCCCTCAAAATCAGTTGAAATGAATGTAAGATCTGCGATTTTTGGCTAGAGTACAAAAAAACCCCAAGTATACTAGTAAAATATCTACTTAATATATCAATATTAAAGTAGTAGTATATACCAGAGGTATACAATTCTTTATAGAGATTCAACTTTTGAATATAATTTATTTCCAGACCTGGAAATCTCACAAATAAAGTGAGAGATTTGCATAATCCTCAGTTTGATACTTTCACTAATTGCTCTTTTCTTCAAGTTTTGAACCACACCACATCATGGCTTATGATTATTATTAAGCATTATTATAATTGTACCATCAGCACCATTTATACCGTTATAACCATTATGACTTTTGCTTTGCAGCAAATAAAGTGAAGTAGACCGAACACAAGGGGAAATTAAATACCTCCAGCACAGATTTGTATGGTAAATATGCCCATCAAAAGCATCAAAATTGCATTTATTACTGAGGATAATTTGGTTTTTAAGTGGAATTTCTCACACCAAAATAAACCATTCTCATTACTATACTGATATTATGTAATATAGGCAGTATTTTAAATTTGAATATACGTACTTATTAGAATACGAGTATATCCAATACTAGATTTATATATCACTAAGCGGTTACAAAATTCAGTATATTTGGAGATCTTAAAGATCATTAAGGTTAACTTATTTCTGATTTTAAACTTCATTTCCAGCAAAATTAATGCTCTAGCTCTGCATTGCATTGTTCATCTATTTCAGTTCTGAAAAGCCAAACTCTTCCATAATTTGTTCTCATTTACTATTTTCTTTATTTTAACCATTGAACAAATACAAAAACTCTAAACCGGAGCTTTTCAGATCTGAATTAAATGAACTTATAGTATACGATATTAAATTTGAATATATTTTTTGAATCTTTTAAATGCAATTGTATTTAGGTATGTATGTAGAAATAATTTAAATTCGACTTACCTTTCTTATAACATGGTTTCCACCATAAGGTTGGTGCTGATAATCACTTGGGGTTGAGGCAACGGTCCCAAAAATACTTGGCTGTAAATTTATATGATAAAAAACTCGATTATTTATTTACCATTTCTAAATAAGCAATTTATATTCATAAATTGAGGTTTAGGAATGAGTAGGATTCTCAGGTAAGGGTATAAAGGTAAGGACAGTAGAGGATCAGAAAAGTGAACTTGAGAGATAAGTTATATGACATTTATCTGGAAAAGGTGCACCTCAAATTCGATTCGAGTCAATTAGCCAAGGGTTCAACTGAGACTCTTGACAAATAATTTATCACTTTCAAAATACAAATACAAATAGTAGGTACATACAAATAAAGAAATAAATAACGTACTTTTAAAAGGGTTGAAAGAAATCTTATGATCAATAGAATGCCTTCTTATTGTAGTTAATATAGACCCCAAAAAAGTCTCGGTTAATTCGGTTAATTTAAAAAAATATGCAGAAAAAACCGAAGAAAAGGCGGAATGCCCAAAGGGTTTTTTAATATTATCCGTATATGCGTACCCTATACTGTGCAATTGGACTAAAATAATGTTTGATATTCAAAATTCAAACGAAATGATTGTGAGAAAAGTCACATTCTTCGCCTTTAAAATATTCTAGATGGAAGAAAAAATTGTAGAATCAAGAGATAGAGATAAAAGAAGTGTAAGTTAGTTTGGTCTCGTACTATATCTGGCTTATCTTGAGCATACATGACATGAACCAAGATCAACTAAAGGGAAAAAAAACTATTCAAAAGGCATATTTAAACACAAGTATTAAAAGATATATGAGGAAAAAAGTGTCTCGGATTCTTAAGGGATCGAAAAAATGGGCCGAGAGTTTTTTATATTACATATAATAGTACCTTAGTAGGAAAGGCTAATCTAATCAGGGTGGAGAATCAAAGTTTGACTTTTTTCGACTTTGACTTGACTTTTTTTTTCTACTTTTCTAAGAACTGAATTCGAAAATTTTCAAACTAGAACTTGTACTATAAACTTTAAAAGCTCGAATTTTGAAATTTTTAGAATTTTATGTATTTCTAATCATTAGTTTATCAAGTCTAATAAATTGTATTCAAAATTTTGAGACTTTTTAAAAACTGAATTTTTAAAAATTCAAGCTAGGACTAGGACACAGTACAGAAACTTGAATTTTGAAATTTTTACATTTATATGAAATTTAAACCTTTATAGTTTATCAAGTCTAAAAAGTTTTGCTCAAAATTTTGAGACTTTAATGACCTATACTTGACCGAGTTTTTGAAATTCTCAATAAACACTCAAATACATTTAAATTTTACTTGAGTACCTAGGTACCTTAGAAGTTTGGCTTAAAAATGACCATAAAATGATCCTAAATTGACAAAATGTTAAGACGAGCTCAAAAAAAGTGACTTATTTGGGGTAGGTATGTATGTATATCTATGAAAATTTCAAAAGGATTCATTTTTCAAAAAGGACTTGAAAAGATATAAATACATTCAAAGGTGAGCTTTGATCTTTACATTTCTTCCTTTAATCCCAGCAATTTCGAATATAGGATGAGGATTTTGTATTTAAGTATCAGTATAAGAATTTTGTCTATTAGATAAGTAGTAGGTATATTTTTTCTTACAGACGAATAGGTATACTACTACAGATAGTAGGTACCCTACTACAACTGATATTTTGTAAAAGGGCATTGAAATGAACCTAATCTACCTGCTGTGTGTAAATTATAATTACACCCATCATCACATTTTATGAATTTTCAAATAAACTTTTGAATTACATTCAAAACATCTACAAGTAACCAGATCCTAAATCCTAAAGCCTTCCAATTTTTTTAAAGAAATTTTTGTAAATTTCTTACAAGTTAAAGTAGTTGAAACTTCTGAAGCTAAAAGAATTAAATTGTGTATAATGTAAAGTAAGAGTCATTTTTTCTAAAATTGATTTTTCTATTAAGATTCTTATTAGAATTACTTAAAATTAAGAGTTGTTATATTCAAAAAATAAAGATATTTTTACCTTTAAGTGTAAACAGAAGTCCTAATTTATATTCTAGGTATAAATATTATGTATGAAAATTTTTGATAAAAAGTTTAAAATGAGGATTTAGATTAGTTACAATTTACAAGTGGCTGTCTGTAGTCTGTAATACGTACAGTAGTAGACATAAGGTTTAGATTTTAGGTTTTAAAAAGTTCAAAAAGTTCATTGAATAATTTGTTGGGATTTTGAAAAGAGCATTAATTATTCGTTCGAACAAAAACGGGAGGAAAATTTAATTACGTTGAATTATAGGAGCGGTAAAAATCGCCAAAAATGGCCAGAAACCTCGAAATTTTACTCGAAAACCCCCAACAAATCTTTATACTTATGGTAGTATAGGTACTATAGGTACCTACTGGTAATAACTAGTAGGTAGTGTAGTAAAGTACATGTATTTTATAATAGTATTTTATAATGGTAATAGATTAGGTTTTGGACAAAAGTTACAAATAACAACAGCCTACTCAAATGTCGAGAATAAATAGTAAACATTAATTTCTTCCCATTTATTTTACACTTTGACCGACCAAACCAAATTTTAATTACATAACTCAAAGAACAAAAGTAGCTGGCATAACAGGAATAAGTAATTAGTTGGCCTTTTTAATACACAATTTACTTTTTGAGATCTGTCTCTACCTATTAACTACAATAAGTAGTAGTTCTAAAGGCTGCTCAAAGTATAATATTTCAAAAAACATCAGTACCCTACCTACACTATCTACCTTATGCAAATGCTACAAATTACAATCTCATTTATAGAATATTCGATACAATTTATGAATAAATTAGACGAATTATCAAAATTTTGGTAACAAATCAGGACTTGAAAATTTGTAAAAAAAAAAATGAATATTTTCTAATTCCCCACATTTAAAGCAAGAATTTGAACTAAATTTTAGCCCGGATATTTAAAAAATCATAAATTATTTTTTAAAATCTCAAATTAATACAGTACCCTACTTTTGTACCTATTACAAGTACCATACTATCTATTTTGTAGTTAAGAAAATCAGATATAAATTTTATCAGACCTTTTGACAATTTGACCAACTTTAATTAAACAGTGGAAGACTTTACTCAAAGTTTAATGAAATGGTTTAATTGGAGACCTAAAATCGTTTTAAATTCTAATAATACAGTACTACCTATACTATGTAAATGGAGAATACAAAATAGTTATTTAAACTTACCATTTAAACTTACTACTTACTATTAAAGTTAATATTTAAGTATGGATGTGAAGACTGACTTGTAAATTATTCTAAATTCTATCAAGTTACCAAAAAGGTATACAGAATAGCAGTACAGATACTTACCTACTATCTATTTAAGTATGTACAAATTTGCAATTCAGCTCAAATTCCTTCAGTTTATTCAACCGATAGGTCGAATTTTACTCTATTTAAAATCACATAAGCTATAAAATCAAAATTCAGTTTATTTGAATAAACTAACCCACATACATAATACAACTAGGTATTATCTAGATATATAATACAAGTATTTTGCCTTTAGGTTTAAAAACTTCTAATTCAACCAGTTAGGTACCTCAAATAGAATAGAATAGAATTGAGTCTAGTTTAAATGGCAATTTGAGCTAGAATTATTTGCACAAATACGGATATTATTATGGGGGTAAATAGGACTATTTCTACATTTCTACATAATGCAGTATTGAAAATTGAAAATTTACACAATTTGCACATTCCACGTTATATGGTAAGTACTACTGTTAGTAGAATGGCTTATTGACATTTATTTGTAAATAAATGGTAACCTAATGCAAAATGTACCTAGTACAGATTACAAATACAGAGACAAATACAGTATATATATACAGATAGATCTAAAAAAGACCTAAAAATGTAGATCTGAAAAAATGTGGAACCAAAATGTAAAATCAAATTTTTACTTTCGATTCAAATATTTCTACTATTGAGAATTGTGTATTGTTATAAGATAAGGCCTGAGATTAAGAAACACCCTTATAATTCTCCAATCTGTATGACTTAATATGGGTATTAAATGTAACAATGGTCCTGTGGTGCTCGAACGTGCTTATTAGAGATGTGAGATGGCTTTAGAATTGAATATTAATTTTGATACCCTTTTGTTGTACTACTTTCAAATACTTATACAGATAATAAGTAGGTACTTATTGTATAGGTATGTATGATAATATGAATACTGATATGAAGTATTACTAAAATATCTGAATAATCCTTTTCGAGATTCATTTTTTGCTTTTTTTAGACCCTTGGTCGTTTATCATTATCATATAGTGTAGGTACTGGAATTAGGGAATTTACGATTAGAAAAATATTTCTAATGTGTGACTTGATCTTCATTTACCCCCATTTATGGTAAGCAGATACTTGAAGAAAAAAAAGTTTCACAAGGTTCGGATTCTCGCCTAATATTTAAACTAGAGATATCAGTAGTTTGAGAACAGTAGAAGTTCTTTATAAGGTACCTATTTATCTAAAAAAACATTTTTTCATATACATAGTATTAGCATATACGAGTAATCAGGGAAATCCATTCGTAAAGTAAAAATACCTTTATAATCTCAACTAGGTCTTAAAGAACGAAAAAATACGAAATTTTTATGTAATTTTACTATTTAAAAAAATGTTAGTTTTTGGGATCTGATTTAGGTTTATAATTTAGAATAGGTATAGATAATGTATTGATTTGTAGATTTAGGTGTTGAAGTGTTTTTAGTGTTAGTTCTTTATAAAAGAGTTTTGTTTTAAAAGTAATTTACAGATAAGTAAGTACTAGTATACGTATTATACATTATCATTTGAGCACTACTAAAGATAAGTAGGTACATAATATACTGTATGTATGTGTAAGTATAAAATCCAAAATATTATTATGAAAAGTACAAGTCAAAACTTTCTTGTCACCTCGACTTGGAGAAAAAGCTGTTGAAAAGTAAAAACAAACAAACCTTGAGAACTTTTCAATTTCTCCAAAAATATGAACATTAAACAGATCCCAAAATACCAATAGTACAACACAATAGGAAATATGTAAGGACCTATTCAAAATTTTACATAATTGACAATCGACTCATTGTCTACCATTATTAGAAAGACAAGAATTTAAACAAAATACGTACCTATAAAGTATAAATAGGTAGTAACCAAAAGGAATGCAATATCTAAAAACCTTCAAATTTAAGCAAAACTATACAATATATCTGTAAATGGTACGAGAATCAGTTCTAAAATACCCGACAAACTAGGCATGACCTCTAGTCCTGTACAAGTCAAACCGAATTTAGGTTTTTTGTTGAGCGAAATTCACCCGGGTAGGCGTTTGATCTTGTCTCAAGAATTTCAAACCAAACCGAGAAAAGACCGGGTATTACATCTCTAACTATGTAGATAAAATTGTAGGTAGGTACCATAATATAAGTAGGGTACTAAATATGGGTATTTTATCTCTAAATACCTAACAGAGCAGCGTATATTCTGTAATTATAACCTTATCTCAAGTAAAGGTAATTATATTCTGTGTAGAGCCGAAAATGAGGTTATGTAATACTTGTATATGGAGGACATTAAGCGGAAAATATGGGAGCGTTTTTGTCAAAATTGCAATTATCATTAGCATTAGCACTTACTCGTACTACTTGTACTATTCAGTACCTACTTATTACTTATATTGTGAACTTTTAATAGTTTGAGTAGTTATAAGTAGTAGGTAATAATTTTCGAGTATTTTGTTTCATGAGGCAAATGGCACATTTAATTAGAAGAAAAAGTAGTTAGAGTGGGTGACAAATGAATTACTTTTCACATTATATAAGGTCAATTATCAGACTCTTGTAAATTGTAAATGAAATATGAAATATTGAGAAACTTTCAAGAGCCAGGTTTTGGAAATTTCGAGCCTTTGATTGTGTAAATTATAAATATCTAATCCTAAGTAAGTAGATATACTCGTACCTATGTAAGTATGTATTTTGAAACTCTTATAAATACACTTAAAAATCTTGTAATTTTGATTGACTGCCTAAATGTCATTATAAGAGTATTTTAAAAGCTCTTTTTTAATACTTTTGAGAATTTTTTTTTAAATTTGCAAAAAACTGCAATTTGGTAGGTACTGTTAAATACATATCATGACCATGGTACAAAAAATCAATCAATTTTTTACTACTCTACTGTATGTGCTGGGAATTTTTTAAATTAATATTTTTAAAGTACATACATCTGTGTTAAATAAGAGAACCGAATGATTTTTTGATTTCTTGATGAGAATTGGGTCAAATTTATTGGCAAAATTCAATTTACCTACAGAAATTACTCTATGAAATAATGGAGCAATAAACCAAACCAGAAACATTAAAATGCGGCAAATCACTACAAGACTATTAAAAATGCGGTTTAAGATTTTGTACATTGGAAATCCTTATAGTTATAAAAATGAGCTTTTACATGATTATAAGTTTTCTTGGTAGTTCGAAAACTTAAAAATCTTATAAAAAATTAGTAGTGATATGAAAATTGAGCATTTTTTGCATTTTATTTAAATAGAAGTGGCAAATTTTCAAATTTTTTTTGGTTAAATATTGAAATTTTTCTTATAAAAGCTTAAAAAAAGAACATTTTCTCAAACACGATCACAATTATTGATTTGTTTCATTTGTACTATCGGTATTTGTACATATGAAATCATAAATTAGAGCCAATTTGAAACTAACGGGCTTTTTGTTTCATATTTTTCGAGTTCGTTGATTTGGTTTACTTTTTTTAAAGTTTCAAAATTTATGACTTTTTGTTTACCTATTTAGATTAGGGATAAAAATCATTTTCGCCCAAAAAATCTAGATTAGAGCCCTATTAAGAATTAAGTATTAAGGGTATTTAAGGATTAGAATTAAGAACAGTTACTGGCCTGACTGGTATGGTATATGTATGTATATATGATATATAATTTATTAACTTTATTTTCAAAATCTTAAAAGCTTTACTTTACTATGTACCATAAATAATTTAATCTTAAATGGCTATGGCCTGACTTATGAGCTTTTTGCCTAAATATTTGCAAATCTACTAGAACTATTAGTCTATGGGTAAATCAGCCCTAATTTCAGCCCATATATCAACATGTACTTTAGTATGTAGGCACTACAAGTATGTATGTAGAAATCCACAGTAGTTTTGTAAATGTTTTAAATCTAGCAATTTTTTTTCTAGAAAAAAATAAATTGCATCAATAAAATCGAATGTTCTTCAATAATTTAAGAAGGCGGAGATTTCACCACTGCAATTTTTTATTTACCATGTAGTACATATTCTGTACTATAGATTATCTGTAGATTGAATTTCGGAGAAGAAATATAAAATTGAAATCATTCTAGTAGGTATAAGTTTAACTTTGCTTGAAAAAATTCAACTATTTATAAATTTTTAGAATTTTATCTAGCTACCTACAAGCATATTTCACTGATATTTTGCTATTTGGTTTGTAAATTTTTTTTGAAAAACAGGATATATAAATTAGCCCCTAAAAATGAAATAAAATAGTTGGTAGGTAGCTCAATTTCCTCTAGCCAAATCCCCATTTTAATTAGATTAACTAGTACTAGTATTTCAAATTTAATTTATGAACATGAACATGCTACTATTCCGTATTATTTGAATCTAGAAAATTTCCAGAGAATTCCAATTTACATGCAATGCAAAGCATCAAAAATAAAGTGTAATATTTCAGCCAGAAAATGTAGTAGAAATAAAAGTTTATTAAATTCAGATAATTAAGATTCATCAAAGCAAGTACTTAATGTATGTAGGTGTATTATATTATTTAGGTAAAGTATTCTAAATTCTAATCCTAATGGTAAGTATCATTTAAGTAAAGTAAACTCATTAGTATTTTAATTATATAAAATAAAGTAAATACTTATAGCTAGTAGGTAAGGTAGTGTATATATTAATATTCAGAGAATCAGAGACCTTGAAGATACACTCAACTTAATTATTTAAATGCCCAAAATAAGTTCTACACAAATATTTACATTTCAAGTTAGAACTTAAGATCATAAAGAAATAGTTTTTTTTTAATTTCAAAGTTTTTGAAAACTAGAATGATGCTTTAAGGTACAATAGATACTATCTATACTATCTATATAGGTACTATAGTGTTTGATTAGACAAAAGTTTCAAATGCAATCCTAATTGGAACACCATCAACTGACATTCTTAATTGACTCAAAGTGTCTGGACTAAAATTTTGTCTTTTTTGGTTTGATTTTGTATTTTGGTTTGAACTAGTCAGATCAGAATCATCAGTATTACAACCTTTAGAACTAGTTCTATTAGTATTAGAACTCGTATGCTTATAACTAGATGTGCTTTCTAGATCAAATCTAATTTTATTTACATTTGTATTTGCATTAACATTTGGATTAACATTTTGAGAATCTCTTTTATGAAGGATAGGTTTAGGACTTGTTTGCTCAGTTCTTGGCTTAGGCTTAGGTCTAGGATTAAGATCAAAAGTTGGTGAATTTGGATTTGAATCTAATTTATATGGATTATAAGTTGGTGATTGTGAGAAAGATCTGGATAAAGGTGTAGCAGAGAATATAGGTGATGGTGTTTTTCTTGTAAATGAACTCACATTATAAGATCTAGGTGATGGATTTGATGACGATGGATTCGAAGAAATCGAGGATGTCGATGGTGAAGAATATGGTCCAAAATTTGATGCTGAATTTGCAGAATTATTTGGAGAAATTCGACTCGGTGATCCTCTACTTGTGTGACCGCTAGTTCCATTCGAATGTCCAGAATAATTAGGTGAAATTCTACAAGATGTTGGACTTGGTGAAGAATAAACACCAGAAGTTGAGGATCCAGTTCTATTCCCTGTACTTTCAGGCGAATATCTCGACTTTAGTGTCATTTTTTCCAAACTTTTCCCAAGGCCAGAGTCTTCAGATTCTTTTCTCCAAATTTCTTTCGATGATGATTTGATCTCATTATCTTCCTCAACCTCCTTCATCCTCTCATCTACTAGTTGACCTGATCTATCTCTCAAAGTCATCAATTCCGTAGTCCTCGTTGTCGACTTGACATTCATCGTGGTCTCAAGCTCAACAGGATTTTTGAGAATTCCCGCTCTGATCAAAATATCATTGAGTAATTCACAGGGAGGAACCTGACCTGATGTAAGGGCTCTTTTTATTCTTTCTCCTTCCTCACCCTGTAAATGAACAGGGAAACCATTCACAAGTAGAACCTCCTCCTGAAGAAAACTCGTACTTTTCTCACAATCTAATATATTTGTACCCTTTCCCGCGAGCGATTCAACCTTTTCTTTGATTTGCAAATCATCAATTGTTTCCATTTTAGTGATAAAATACCTCTACGTTTTTCTTTCGGCACTATCAAAAGGATTTCGATTCGATTGATTGTATTTATGAATAATTTAAATTATTTTACTTGGCTCAAGTCCTAGAAATCCACCAAAAGCCCAGCAGCTATATTTGTATTACTTATAGTACTAGTATAGTTATAGAAAGTAGGTATAAGGTAGTAAGTATTTGAGAAAAAGTAAACTTTTTAAGAAATTTGAACTGGTTTATGTATTTCTCTTATGGCTCATTCAACTCTTGTAATTCCTTCGTTTATTTTCATTTCAAATGGAGCAAACCATGACAGAATTTCTTCAAAAAAGGTATTCACAAATATGTAAGTACTCTATACCTAAGTACTATGTAGTCTAGTAGTAGGGTTACAGTTTTATCTCCGGAAGAAAAAAGGCGTTGGATCTGCCACTAATTTAAATTTGGTCTGCTCTTTCAAAAGGTATCTGTAGTAGTAGTAGTAGAATCAGACTAGCAGACTACTTACTTAAGTAAATGTTTTTGGACTTGACTTCTTGCAATTTGTAATTTATTTCCATTTACTACCTTATACTACTAGTACTAATGTATAACGATCTACAATACAGGGCAAATGTAGAAAAAAAATTTCACAAATTGTATATTTATACTAGTTGAAACACGTGCACTTGTTCATGTATCTAGGTTAAAGGTTTTTGAAAAAAAATTATTTTTTGATTCGTGCTTTTTTTTCAGAGTAAATCTCAGGTCTGACGGAGAAGATCGAATGACTTGATTCATACAGTAATAAGTCACAAAAAACTTTAAAACTTTAAATATAACTTTATATAGTAGTAGTAGTAGTAGTAGTAGTACAGTAGTAGTACTAGTAATTGTAAGGTGTATTATGTAGAACTATAGTTAATTGTTATTATGATGGTGGAATGACGGAATTGGAAATAAGGGGGAGATTTTTTCTTTGCCCTGTAAATGTATTTAAATTTAAAAATGTGTAATTTTGTAAGGGGATTCTTCATATTATGTAGATAGAATGATTTTAGTATATTACTAGGTATGTACTATGATGTATTATTTTGCGTATTATAAATATAAATTATACTAACTAATAAGTAAATACCTACAACAAACAAAATAATAATTATCATACTTATCCTATTCTGTCTGTATATGGACAAGTTACAATGTATTATGTATGCATATAAGATCATATAACTAACACATATACTTATACCTATTTTATATTTATCAGATAAATATGCCAAGGTCTAGTACTTACTACGTTATGCTAGTTATACGATATCTAGCTTGTACTTATACTCGTAGCGTAAAACAAGATTTACAGGGTTGTTTATGATAGTATTTTATCAAATACTTTTTCCTTAAAATTGACAAATTTTTATTTAAAATTTTGAAAAATTCGTTTTAGAAAGATATTCGATTCCTAATTTTGGGATTTTTCTAAATTTGAAATTTTTATATAGGGTTTATTTGGATATTGTGCCTAATAATTAGCAAAATTTTAGATAAATTCTGATAAAATTTGCTTTTACAAATTTAATGACCATATTTTAAAAAATAAGTTATTTTCAAGGAGGAAAAATTAAAAATCTTGAGAGATTAGAGTTGAAATGATATTTTAACAACCCTGGTAAATCAATAGAGCTTGCAGGTATAAATTTCAAATATGATTTTTCAGTATAATAATTACGAGTATTATAATAAGACACGTTTAAGATCAGTATTAAAATTATACATAGATGATTCAAAAGACTATACTCATACTCATACTCTTAGGTATTACTCACCTTAGTAATACTGTACAACAATAGGCATCAAGCATACCTATGCACTTAAGTGGGTTTACGAGTATTTGGGAAAAAAATTAAAGAGATAGAACAATTATTAAAATTGTGATTTTCGAAGAGATGTAGGTAGGGCGTTTAGCGTTAGCCATTTAAAATAATTTTTGTGCCAATTTTGGCTATCTTGTACTTAAAACTTAGGCTATATGTAGGTTATAATATGTATGTATGTATAGATAATAGGTAATACTTAGGTACATACATACCAGTATGACCAAAAAAATTAATTTAAAAAGTTTTATGGGGCTTTTATGTCATGTCGTTATCTTTCATCTTGAACATATATGGCACATTTGAACTCGTAAATAAACCCAAAATAAAGTTTGTTTTATTTACCATTAGCTCTACTATCTAGTACTATAATATTGATTACAATGGGCATTTGGCATAATATATAAGTGTATCTGGAGATGATCAATATTAAAAAATTCACTAAAATAACCTTCATACTAGTTTAAAAAACAACAAAAATGAATCTATTTGCATACATTATACTTGTACAAAACAAACAGATAGGAGAAATAGACAATTCATCATTTTATCATTCTACTATTATAAGTAGGAATATACTTATGTAATACAAAATAGTATATTAGATAGATGCAAAAAAAATATTGACTTATTGTCTTACCCAGTTTGAAGTTGACATTTAATTTCCAGCCAATTTTTTACTTGTGTTGTAAAAAATTCAATGCCAAAAAAATTTATAAAATATTGGCAAATTACTTACAATTGGGTCGAGTAACACTTGCCAGATGACAATAGCTGCTGCGATTCAGTAGTAATATTTTTTAATTATAATATAATTATAGTCATTTAGGTAATTAAAGTCATTGTTCATTTGTCTTGTTCTTAACGAGGACCTACCTAGTATACTATATAGTATCTTGTATAAGTAAATTAAATTTTTTTTAGAAAAAAATTGAAAACTATTTTGCGTGAAACTTTTCGTTCGTGATTATGTAGAACGTGTTGAGCATACGGGAGGATCTTTTTTGAATTTTTTCTCAATTTTTTTACAATTTTTTATGAACTCCAAAGTTCATAAAACCCCAATTGACTCGAGATATTTCTCTTCATAAATTTTATATCGAGGCTTTCAACAAGTTCAACATTGCTCAGATAAAATGTAACTCTTACACATATACTCCACTACTGTGTACTAGGTAATAGGTATAAAATATGAAGGTAATTTTAGTTTTTTTTCAAAGTGTAATTTGAACTTAAATTTAGAACTCGTGCTAGGAAACTCAATTTTTAAAACCCAAAGGTCCAAAACATGTTTTTGCACTACTACCAGTAGAAAAATTTCCACTTACTTTTATGATGTAAAAAGTTTAGAATTATTCAAAAAACTACAAATTTTTCACTATACACAAGATACATACATACGCAGTATAGTAATAGGTAATCAAGTCTATTTAGTATATTGGCTGATATAAAACTTGACTTTGACACTTTAACTTAAGAGTTGAGAAATCAATGGCGCGTAAAAAAAAATGTATGTAAGTATAGGTATGTTCGTATTACAATTTACGATACAATACAATACCTTTGAACTTTGTAGCAATTAGACTACTTATGTCCTTTACAATAGTCAATAGTCAATTGAATAGAAATATTCCACAGGGTTTTTGAATGGGATTCAATTGAATTGAATTGATATTTTTGTAATATTACAGAGTACTAGTACTCGTATTAAGGTATGACACAATCTGAATACGAGTATAGTGTGACTTGAATGAGTCAAAAAAGTGATTGTAACTGAAATTCGAGCTAATATGATATCTCACACGGGTGTCAAAAGGTCAAGGGGAGAAACTTTTCAAGTTTTTGAGGGTATATTACTGGGCAATTTATTAAAATTTTGTCAGATTTAAAAATTTGACTTGAAAATGAATATATACTCGTAGTATATGAATATGTATAGAGATAGAGACAGAGACTCGATGGATTTGTCTGTAGTAATGTGTTATGAAGGGCGGCAAACGACCGACTGTACCAAATACCAAAATTTCGCAAAGAATTATCAGAAAAAAGGGGCAAAATGTACTGTTATACAATCAACTTATACGCATGTTGTGAAGACCATACAATCCTTATGTATAATATTGAAAACACTGAATAGTGAATAGAAAATTTTATATAACTTTTATCCTAGTACTAGTACATAGGTACTATGAACTATGTGTAATGTGTTGTACAAGTGTATGTGAAGATGAGAGCTCTTTTTTATTCATTCAAAGTCTGACTGACACATCTCACAAAAGTTGATAGCAGGAAAGGAAAACAAAATGCAAAATGCAAAATTCAAATTCCTTTTTACAAAAAGTTAAGATAATCATTTGCCCATTTATGTACCACTACTATATTTAACTTTTATAATGGCTCTTATGTTCTCACAAAATCAAAATGATGGACAGACTCAAAGCACTGAACACTGGGCTCCTTTTTTTAATGTACTTTTTTAATGGCAGTTAAAGTTTAAATGCAGTTTTTTTTCAAACCAATACTAATGCTTGAGTTTAATCCAAAGGACACGATTTTAATTTACAATCTTGAGAACTGAATTTAATAGCTTTTTTTATCTATCAGTGATGCACTTTATACATATTACTTATACACTACAATATCCTATATCAGTATCTTTGAGATAATTACAAACACTAGTACCTACACTAGTAAGTATGGTACTTATAATATCTATTCTGTATTTAGATAGAATTTAATGCACTCGATTTTGGTTTTAAAATAGTTATAAATTATAAATAGAGTTTTTTAGCAACCCGAACCTTTATGTACTTGTAGGTAATACAAGTAGATATAATACCTTACTGATATTTTATGTTTTTTATGTATTTTTAGTGCTCAAAGCAGATGGTAATATTATTACTCATATCACAAAGAAAACACTCTTTTTTTCCCTTATTTTTTTACTACCAGAATCGATTTCACCCTTGCTTCGTTTTTTAAAATACATTTGTTGTAAATTTACAGTTTAGATTCGGTTTTCGGTTTTTTGGTAACTTAATTGGATTTAAGGTATACCTACTCGTACTAGTACGAGTATACTGTAATAAGTAGAATCTTTACTTGAATTTTAAGTGCCTCAAGCCGTGTACTAAAATGTAGAAAATAGTTGAGATTTTGTGGTATTTTTATTCGAAATTGAACCTTACAATTTACAATGTGTTTTTTAGGGTGGTGTTGGAGAAGAACACAAGAATATAAAGTTTAGTTCCACTCAAACCCAACGAGAATTCTGGACTGAGAAAAACAAAACTCGAAAGTGTTTGAATCCGAGATTCAAATCTATCTCTAATAGGCAATACTCGTAGACTCGTAGGTATACATGTGAGCTCATATATTATTATTGTAGGCTTCATACGTGTAGTAGTATTCTATTCATATGTACGAGTACCTACCTACTTACTGTACTGATATCACTACCTAAATGTTATATAACCAATATTTTCCTAGTAAGGGTTAGTCAGGCTAAAAAGCCTTCGACTTACCTACCTTACTTACATACTACATATTCATATCGACCAAAATTCAACCAAATCTCTATTTTGTCCAGCTTAAAAACACTCTTATAGATATTAGTATTTTACAAATTGACATTACTTATGCTAGAAAGAGAAAAATTTGAGCTAAATTTTAAGAATTTTGCAACAATTTTAAGTTTCTACAAATATTAAATAGAAATAAATAATTTAAATTAGTATATTTAATACTAATCTAAAAGAAAAATGTTTGAATTTTTAAAAAAAAAAATTTTATTTTACAATTATAGTTTATAAGGTATCTGATTATAGTTTTAGAATTTTGGTTTAAAGCTTTAAGAGGTCTGAAATTTGAAAGAAACCCTGGTTTTTGTATGAAAAAAACCATAGTCTGGTTCCTCAACTTGTTTAAAGTATATTTCAAATTTCGATCAAAAGCCTGAAAATAAATTTTAGATAAGTGCAAGTATAACCTCTAAAATCTAAAATCTAAAACCAAGTATAGTTACTAGTGTACAGTACCTAGTTGAGGCAGCTGCCAAATTTATTTTACAAATTCAACTCAAGTTTAAGTTTTCTTTAACATTTGCCCGTCTACTAAAAGTCTGCTAAAGGTTTCTATTTTTTTTTCTTCCTTTTACACTTGTATTTCCTACATTCTACAGAATATGTGTACTAGTAAGGTACTTTACACAAAAACTCAAAAGAAATTTTTGTCCCCTCAAAAAAACACTCAAAGAAGAAGAAATCCGATCTCGGATCAAGATTTAAGATTTTGGGATTTCATTTCTCACATGTCGTGATATATATGAGAAATGACATCAGAAACAGAAGTAAAAATTCTTTTTCTAGAAATAAACTTTTTTTCCCCTCTATAATAATCTGTATCTGTATCCTTGTAAAGATCATAAAAATTTTATATTCTAATAGAAATAGAAGGTCGAATGTGGCATTTATCTCTAAAGGTTACCCTAAAGATATAGGTAGTACTAGGCATTACACGGGTTAGTCATTTAGATTCAATATTTATAAATTGAAAACTCACTTTCTTGGGAGGAAAAAATGTACCGGAATTTTAAGTACTATTTACCCAAAAACAGCAAAACAACTTAAGTATCTAAATCTAAAAATATCAGTATGTTCAAATATCAAATACCTACTTATTGAACAGTACTTGTAAATACCAAAAACCATTGCAAAATATGTACTCGTATCTGTATATCAATGTTTGTAAAATCCTTTCTCAAATATTCAGATTTGAAGTAGAAATATAAGTGCCTAATGCTTATGAAATTTAACAAAAATTGTAAATTCTAAATTTTTTGACCCATGGATTCTAAAATCTTTATCTTTATATCCGGACTTTTGGATATCTCGAACTAATCCTAAGTATAAATTGAACTTTGATATTTTGTCCTGTGAAGGATTATATAGGATATTTTAAACTTTAATTTAATTTAATGTGTTTAAATTTAATCTAAATTTACTAGTAGGTAATGTTGTTGTAGTAGAAGAAGCTATCGTGTAGGATAGTCCTGGTGAAAGAAAGATTAATTAATTTATGTCATGGTCATGAGAGAAAAAAAATTTAAACTCTTTTATTTGCTTTTACTATCTACAATTTACAAAACATACAAGTAGGTATAGATAGTATATACAGGATACCTATGTTAGGTAGATCCCAGTATTACTTTAAATTTGTCTATTTTGTCTATCGTAAATAGAAATGTTCTTGTTTTTTTACATTTCTTTATCTTGGCCCAAGAATTCTGGTACAGGTTCACAAGTATAAGATTAAAACAAGACCAAAAATCCTATATCTATCTGCATACTTTATAGTATAGACTTTTATGTGAACTTTTACATATTTAAAAAAGATAAAATCTAGACAAACATGCAGTATAAACGGTTTTAAAATACATTTTTATACCCTGAAAGTTCTAAAAGTTTGGCGGATACGGATATGTGTATATGTGACAAAGTAAATGAAAAAAATCTTTTTGTTTTGTTTTTGTGAACTAGATTTTTTACGAGTTTTGTACTACACTAATACCTACTATTCTGTATAGTCACTAGTACTAGAGATCTATTCAGTAGTAAAGTATGTAAGTAAATAATAAATAGGATTGTTTTTAAAAGTAAGTGATACTCAAAATGGGAAAATGTGTCAAATGTATTAAAAGTTTAGGATAAGTAGGTATAAGATTATAAGTACTGATATAAGTGACGACAAATTAGCAATCAGCCCTATGGATTTTGTGTTTTTTTATTTAAAAGCTTTTTTCGTCACACTTTTACTAGTATCTTCTAAGTACTAAAATTTTGAGCATTTTTAAACATTTGAGATATTTCTTGAGACTTTTAGATATATTTTTATGCTTTTACTGATAAGATTTTTATGAGAATTTATGCTTTCTCCCCCACAAAAATAAGATTTAGGATTTCTACTTAACACCCACGAGATTTGAATTTATTTTTTTGAGGTTTTTTTTCCTTCATATAAGATATCATATGCAAAATCTCGCATTATTCATAATCATACACGATCATATAAACTGTCAGTAACCCACTGTCTATTTGCGTAATCTAAGCAGTCAGTCAATTCAAATTACAATTCAGAAATTCACAAACTCGAAATAATTTAAATGCATACATATACTACTGATAGTATTATTATTATGCTAGATACTGCTACTATATATACTACAGTATAGTACCAGGTATTGCTATGTATTAGTACCTACTAGTTAAGTAACACTATAAAAAATGCATAAGTCTACTACTTGTATTAGATTAAATATTTTTAATATTTTTTAATGAAATGCCATTTATAAATTATAAACAAGCAATTTGAACAAAAATTCTATTTAGATGTACAATAATTGTATAAGTTTTTCAAAAAATTTTTGAATCTTTGATTTCTTCTGTTGATTTAAAACCTTAGGTCTACCTTTAGATTATTTATACCTATTCAAAATTCATTAGCATTTTACAAAGGTAGGTACTTGAAAATATTTTAAAATTTTGAGTTCTATCTGTATAATAGTCGTATCTTGAAAAAAAATTGTAGATTTCAATTCAAAAATCTAATTATTATTATTCTCTCGTAATTGCTTTGCGGGATATAAAATCTTGAAAATCCTTATTTTCAAAGTTTTTTACTAATAAGTACAGTATTGTGTATTGTAGGTATTGTATACTGTAAGGGAAATCTTGTCAAGTATGGGGGAAATGAGGGTAAATATTTCAAGTTTAGGGCTCCCCAAACTCTGACGACAAGGACAAGGACTAAGGACAATGAGGACGAAACAGGCTTAAAAATAGTCTTCATCAAATTACTCTACACCACTTATACATATTGCTTATAAAATAAATATAAAAGAAAATCCTATACCTCAGGGATATTGAATTTACCAAGTAAAACTAGGCAAATAAGCAAAAAGCAAAGTAAGAAAAAAAAATAAAATAAGGGCTGAATAAGTCGATTCGATGGGGAGAGAAATTCGAAAATTTGAAATTCCCTTGCTCAATATTAAAAGTAGAATTTTGGCGGAAAGCGTGCCTATCCTTACCAAATCTATATGGTAATCTCTGTAGCCTATTTTATTCTATAAAATCATACCAGCAGTTATATTACTAGTATACATAGTACTGAACTGAGACAACAAATAAGTTTAAGAAATACATTTAAAGCACCTAAGGGGTAAAAACTGGAGATAAGAAATATACAAAGGGGGATTTTAAAGTCTTTTCATTTTCTCAAATTCTTTACTAGCGATTATGAATTTGCTTTTTACTGCCTCATTTCACTAATAGTCATTTGAATAGACAGAACATTAACTATTTTAAGAATTTAACAAGTTAAGAATTTCAGAATTTCAGAAATATTTCAATTCTTATCTATACCTATAGGTATGTATTATAAGAACAAATAAAAACTTGAAAAAGTTAAAAAAAGACTCAAATTTTGATAGCAAAATGACTTATATCAAGTATCTGTAATTTTGAAATTGAAACCGATGTTGTATCTACAAAAGTAGTATTTCATGTTTGTGATGAAATACACTTTTTAAATACAAAGTACTGCTGGAATTATTTGGAAATTAGACATGGTCATGCCTTGTATAGTATTTAAATGTGTATTTACTTGTATTAGGTATTTATACTTTTTGTATTTCTTGGTACTTTGCACTTAACAACTTTGTATTTATATTTAAATATAAGAGTAATTGTTGTACTGTGTAAAGAGCCATTTGGTTTATTTCGAACGTTTTCTTTCGGCTCTAAAAATAATTTGAGCCGAAGCCCTTATGATGTAATTGAGCACTTTTTTTTATTTTTATGGTCTGTTTGAATTATTTTTGTTTGTAAACTATCGATTTAATATATTGTATTCAATACAACTAATACTTAAGTATATAATATTACCATGTATCAGTAGAGTAGTAGTATTTAAACAAGGTATTGCACAATTCACAATACTTATATGTGAAATAAGGGTAGCAAATTTTTTCCTTTTTTGTTTGGACATTTGGTCAATAAGTATTAGGTAAGTATATTCTCTGGTAGTAGAAAATAGAAAATAAGGGTTGGCTTGGCTCTTGTATGAAAGTCAGTCAGCTGAAAGTTTCAAAAATCCTATAGGTAGGTAGAAGCCTACCTACAAGTATGTACAAGTACTTTTAAATACAAATAATAGTAGTCATAATATAATACCTAGTTTTATTTTCATATTTTGTCGAGTACTTACGTGTTGAAGTAGGTAACATGTCCCTTACACAGCAAATATTATTTAATACAGGATCATTGAAAAATACATCAAAAAATACCTCTGAATCCTCGTAGTTTGCCTATGCAATAATGGAAAAACCTTATTTTCACAAAAAAAATAATTTTTAAATGTCTGATATAAGTTCATTCAAGATACATAATACTGATATTTGAATTTTGACATAAAAACGAGATTTTTTTGATAAGTAAAGCGAGCAAAAATTTGAGAAATCTCAAAAATTGTCTACCTTTTTTAGCAAAACGAAATTTTTTGATAAATAGAAGATTTTCTTAGGATTAGTTAGATTCAATTTATAACAAAATTAATTATATTTATGTGCTACCTAACCTTGATTGCTATAATTGTAATGACTTTTGAAAGACTATTTTTTTTTCAAAATAATAAGCTTTACAATAGACTCTAAATTTCTCTCATTTCTCTCGAAATCGAGAGATTAGTTAGGGTGAAACATGGCATATGCCTCGACAATTCATTCATTATTTCTATTTTCTATTACTGATATTATACTGATAGGATAGTAAGGTACCAGGTCTGGCTGCTCTTGTAATCAAGATAGAATTGGAATCGAGAACAGACCCAGAATGAATATATTTTGGTCAAACAGACAGGCCGACTTATGGACATACTTTGGTGATTTATTCGATTAGGGCAAATAATTCTCAATTCTGAGTATACCTACCGATCTGGGTGGTAATACGATTCCAAATAAATTATACAAAAGACAAGATAAATTGGTTCAAAATGAAGATCTATATTTCTTAACACAAGCATCTACCCTACATATACATATACGAATATTTTGACAAAGTAGAAAATTAGTCAAAAATTTTATAAGTTTTACAGACTTATCTAGATCTCTATTGCAATTTTTCTAGAATTTTGAAGTACCTAACTACCTATATTCTTTTGATTGCCTACTTAATTTTTAAAAATTTACCTACGAATATTCTGTAGCAATTCAAAGAGCAAAAATCAATATAAATTAACCATTATTGAACCATCTTTTTTGAAATGCCTTAAATTCATGTTTTGTACAATCATCCTAAGGTTTTATAAATGGTTAGTAGTTAGTATAATGGCATTTGTAGTGCAATTTGTATTCTTAGCATTAGGTATCTATAAGTACCTTATGCCTATGGGCAACAATTCAACTGAATCGAGAATTCTCTTCGAATGTAGAGAAAAATCGGAGATCCAGGGCATTAGTCAGTCTTTTGAGTATGAGTAAGCATAGTATATAGTAAAATAGATCTATCTACTGATATTTCATCTGATCTTGGTCTTCAAACTCTGATATTATAGGGTTGAATTATGGAATTGGGAAATCGGTAAGCAAACAACAATTTTCATTAATTAATTCAAAATTTATACCTACAGAATAGTACTTAGGAACCTACATGATAAATGTTTGAAATTCTCAAATTAAAAAGTATTCAACCTAAGTCCCTATTTGGAATGGAATTTGTAAGGTTTTTAGAACTTGAAATAAGGTGGCTGAATTTTAAGAGATTGTAAAAGTTCAAAATTCAAAGGTTTTTCTTTCCAAGAAATGGTAGTATAAGTGTGACTCACCCTGAATTTGAGAATTCGGGAAATCCGAAAATCACCCTGGTCTCATATTTAGAATTTAGACTACATTCATATAGGTATTCTCTTACAAGTATAATGTAGTACTTACATAGATATGTACCAAGAATGTATAATACGTAATAATTCTAAAGAAGGCCTGGCTTCTAAAGAAAACGGGTATCTAATGAAAGTCGGGGTTAATTAACAAAATTTTGAAAAGAAAGGCGAGCTTCTAATGAAAGTAAGGGCATATTTTTGAAAAAGTCCGCTCTTTTTAAAATAAAAAAACCAACAATCGAAAATCTGTGGGGTTTTTTCAATTTTTACTTATATTAGGTACATAATTATTAAATTATTTTACCATACTCCTAAATAGATATGTACTATGTAATCAATCCTAAAATTGAAGTGACTGACTAAAATTAAAGTTAAATTTGAGTCAAATTTTGAAGAAAATTTGCAAATTTCAAAATAAAACATATGTAATTTCATAAATTAATAAAAGAAAGCCAGTATCTAAAGAAAACCGGGCATCTAAATAATTCATTCTCTGAAGGGGATTCAATCTCCGAATTTTGAAAGAAAGCCGGGGCTTTCTTTTGAACAATTACAGTATAAGTAGGGTACTGATATTTCTATCTCAAAATAAGAATTGTATCTGATACACTGTAATTCTAGTAGTAACCCTAATAGTAGAAGTACGAGTAGGTAGACTGAACTTGAAAAAGAAAACTTTTACTACTCATTCTTATACATTAGATTACATATAGCGGGTTCGATTCGAACCCTGCCTGTGTCAAATTGTACGGATTTCACCCTCAACTTAAGCATTACTATAATGTCTATGTGTTTAAGATATACCCGGGTATTTCAAATTACACATACTACATAGTATAAAGTACTTCGTACTACTAAAAGTAGTATAAGGGGGTGTTTCGTAGTTACGAGAAGCTAGTTTGAGTTTAAGAGAGTTCGAAGTTGATGGGAAATGTCTGCAAAAGGATCTATTTTATTATTTCTTTGGATGAAAGCAAATGGGTCTTCAAACAGCCGACCCTCTCTATAAAGTAAATTTCTAAAAGAGAATCATTTTCAAAACGGTTTGTAACCAAAGAGTTTGTCTCAATATCACAACAAATTTAAGATCTTTAAGGTTAATACTAATTTATTTATAAGTAGATAGAGAGAAAATCAATTTGTTTTGAAAATTTGCAAGACATTGTAAACTGGTCGTTGATTGCTTTATAGTGGTATTATTCTGTAGTATGACTGCTGTTTTGAGCAGATAAACTTTTGTGAAATCAACTTATATTTACTCTCATATCTTGGAAATAATATTTAAGCAAGTACCTAGCATACTATGCTATGCATGTATATCTAGTAAGAACTAATACTGGGTAGTTTCTAGATAATATTCGTATGTACCCTACCTATACTACGAGTATGCACATACATTAGGTAGGGGAGAAATGAAGCTTGGCAATCGCAAAAGAAAACAGATATTTTGATAACAAACTCAATATTTGGATTGAAGTTGTAAAAAAACATGAAATTCTGCTCCTATCTTGCTTTCAATTTAATGAATTTGGAAATAAAATTTTTTAAAGCCGTAGGAATTTCAATAGATTTTGTATGTTATATAAAATTATGAATAGTATTTCTAGGATGTAATCAATTTTCTTGGATTCGATTTCTCTTGAATATTTCCAGTTGATGTTTCCTACATGGAAATGAATTTTGCTGGTTTTAAATTGTTTTAATATAGGTACAGTCACAGTAGTTGAATTCTGACCAAAAATTGTCAAAAAGTAGGAAAATTATCAAATAATAATTAAGGTACTTCAAATTCTATTTCAAGTCCAATTTTATTCATGATTATTGACTAAAATTTCAAAAAATGATTCACACACTAAATCTCCAATTCCCAAAATCTCCAATTCCCTAAATCTCCAATAAAAATCTCGAAATACCCAAAATCTCCAATGGTCAAAAATACAAAAATTTAAAAATTAGAGATATTTATTGGAGATTTAGGGAATTGGAGATTTTGGAAATTGGAGATTTAGGGTCAATGCAAAAAATAAGCCTTTAATCAAAATTTGATAGACAATTGCAATTGTAAGTCAAATATACTTATATCCGTACTTATTGATAAAACAATCGACATTACATTACAGCTATTTGAAATATAAATGTGCTTCCAGAAACTTGAATATCTTTGACAATTTCCTAATTCAACAAAACTGGCTGTTTATCTTAAATATCATCAATTAGATTTTATGTTTATTGTAACTACTGATAGATAAAATTTCTTATAGATACTCGTACAAGTATCAGCCATCAGTATCAGTATCCATATTAGTACCCTACCCTACTAGTAGATACTTGTATGTACAAAAGATGATATCAAATATCAAGTCAAAAAGATGACTTGAAGTCTGAAAGTTCTTTGAAAGTCAATGGGATTCAGTATAATAATAATAAAAATAAATGCATACGCATTCTCCTCAATTTATTATTGTGAAAATCCTATGCGTAAGCATTTCTAATCTGACAAAAAAATCAAATTTTTTCATACAATCAGGACAAGTATCTAATATTGCCTATAGTATAATAGACCTATGTATTGGTATTTTTACAAAGATACAAATTTAAATGAATCCCTTTTTACATTTGGAAAAAAAAAATGCAAACAAAACTCGCTAACAAGGGTCGACGGTTAATTCCATTTGACTCAACCATATGACCCGAATAAATACAACAATAGGACAAAAATTTATAATAAACTGGTACAACTGAGCATTTGCTATCTGATCTGTAAGTACAGACCTACAGATCTACAGTTTATAAAGATAAATATCGAAAAAAAATGTGTAGTACAGATATTCGATGCATTTTACTAGGATATTTTGCTCGATTCGATAGATCCGTTAGTTTTTGATAGAGATTAGCATCACATACATACATTTATTTGATTTAAATCACAATTGCCTTACTACTTATATACATACAGACATACTTATGTAGGTATATAGTTCATAAATACCAGCCTAGTATACCTATCTATCTGTATCTATGTGTATGTATGAGAATTTTTTGTAAGTTCGTGATGAACAAAACTCACCCTCACCCCAAAAATCGAAATAATAAAGGGATTTCATAGAATAGAATAAAATAAAGATTCAAATGAAAGCCTCACTGTCATCTACCCTTTTTCAAACTCACTTTTTACACATCCAATCCTCAATACTTATTCACTATATTCACTATTTGTTTATATAATCAAATAAAAAGTATCAAATTTTGTAGAAATATTCAAAATTTATGGAAATTTCTTTCAAATAAATGACTATAATTACTCCCAAACAAAAATTTTTTAAGGAAAAGTATCTAAAAATTCTGGAATATTTTGGCAAATTAATTGTACAAGTATATGTGATATGAACTTGCATATTTTACAAAATCAGATTAGATATATTTCAAGAATTTTAAAATTTTGAATGCAAATACGCCGTTTAAATTTTTTCAATTCCTTTACTGTTAATTATAGAAAAAGTATTAGTTTGTAATTAACATCTTGTTCTGAGAATTTTTATTATATTTTGATATTAGTATATATTATTAGAGCTTCCAACTGAAATATCAGTATTTATGACTTTTTTGATATTTAAATGACTTTTATGCTTTTAATTTTAATACTTTAACTTGGCCATTTCTACCTAGAATTATTTGATTGAATCTTTCCTTTCTTATGGAAAGATTAGATCCTTACATAAATAATTTTAAAGTACTAAACCGAAACCCATTAAGCCTTTACTTTTATAAAAATGATCCTTTTTAATGTAAATTAAGTAGTTGAAAGTTCTCAAGTTCTCATCTCGTGTCATTTCTATCTAGGCTTTTTTGCTCATTTTGTCAGTACTTGGGATCAGTACCCAACATTATATCAATGGATAAAAATGTTCTTTTTAATTTTTTATGCACTTATCTACCCAGATATAATAACCTTGATAAATTCACCAAAAAAGGTCAAATTATATATATAAAATTGACCTGGCTATACCCTATAGCAAGTTCATTTTTCAAATTTTTCCCAAT
>JAQIXA010000274.1:0-50916 GCA_034699045.1 Nanhermannia cf. coronata Gr-Ori-00579 | reverse complement strand
AACCACCTCCTACCACATATCCATCAACCTCGTCGTCCAACATCATCAAGACCTCCTCCACCACCCCCTACAACAACACTACCATCACAGCCGCTTCAGCAGAGAATCATTACTAATAGTGTTGCAGGTGGTCCAGGCATGTCCCGGTCCCCTCCACCACCACCATCCTCGTCAGCCTCGTCGCCATCAAGACCGCCGATTTCCCTCGATCAACCTCGTCCCTCTTCCGAGAGACATCGTAACCTATACTTCGGTGCACCTCTTCATCACTCGGCTTCAGTCTCGCCAAATCCTGCAAGTACTCACAGTGTTTTATTGTCTCGTGTCTCGAGTAGTCCTCCCATCACTAATAGTACTAATCTTAAAGATGACTTGAGCAGTGTGACAGCTGCCGAGCAAGTGAGACTCAAAGAAAGAGTAGTGAAGGTGCGGGTGTGTTCTGGTGGCAGTGATAAGTGTCGCACTAGTAGTCATGAAGGAGTCGTGGTCACGGCCCAGCCCAGGAGTCTTGACCACCTTGACCAAGAGCTCGAGAAAGGGTTGGAGTCTGGGTCGAGTGAGCCAAGTATCCTTTGTCCAGTCTGCCGGAAGTGTCGATGCGAGGCATGTGCTTCTCCAAGACCGCTTCCCTCCGCCTGGCTCTGCTCAGAGAAGGTGCACTGCGGGCCCGAGTCTTGCCTTGACTATGTCTCGTGCCTCTGCTGCGTGAAGGGCCTCTTCTACCACTGCGGAAACGAGCCCGACGACGGAGTCCTCTGCGCCGACAAGCCCTGTTCGTGCGCCCCTCACAAGAAATTCTGGAGGTGGGGCTGTATGACCGGCCTCTCTCTATGCCTCCCATGCCTCTGCCTTTATTGGCCTTGCAAGGGGGGACTGAGGTTGGTGGAGAAGGGATACCAGAGGTGGACGTCGACCGGGTGCAGGTGTCAGGCAAAGGGCTCTGTGCCAAAGTCGAACCGACGTCTGTCTCCTGGACATCAACCGGAAATCTCATCATCTGAGGATGAAAGCACCGGCCAGAAGCCCACCAATACGAAACTCCTAGAGTAGTAGTAGTCTTCACTGTGTTTTTTTGATACTGATACTGATACGAGAGTGAGGACTTTTTAATCAAACACCTAGGTATAATACCTACTGTTTTAGTTTTTAGCATAATTATTTATATTTTTCTGAGAAAGTGAGAGATACATATTGGTAGTGTGTGTTGTTAATTGTGAGGCATGTTGAAGCTCGTCGATTTTCGTCATATCACAAACCACAACTGCTGCTTATGGGGACTGAATAATTTTAGTATATTCATAATACATATTTAATATTTACCTACCTACTTCCTACATAATATTATTATGTAATAGGTTTTTCAAAATGTTAAGAAGTCTCCTTCCTTCAGAATACTTGCTATTTTTCTTCCTACAAGACACCAGCACGAATGTGAGTTGTGTTGAGAAAAAGGGTGTTTGTGAATGAAATGAACTTTTTCTGTGCCTTAACATTTTTTGTACCCCCCAAACCCCCTCATTTTTATCGTTTAAGATAAGATATATCAAATCAAAATCAATGTTCTAAAACTAAAGAAAAGTAAATATTTTAAAAAAAAAGAGTATAAATGTATATTAGGTATAGTTATACTACTATTATACCTATATTACTACAATCTACTACTACTATATAAAATATTATTTATATTGTGACACTGAAAATGATATCTAAATCTATATCAATTACTACTAACTAATTTAATAAGTATAAAAATACTACTACTAGTAACTATATTATGCACATATATATTTACAACCAATACAGTACAATATACCTTTTTAAGTATATTTGACTATAATATTTTTATTTCGATTAAAAAAATAAATCAACAATTATCAAGTTTAAAAAAAATACCTATACTTAAGTTTACCTGATTGAAAGATACAAAAAAATGCAAAAGAAATTTTATTTTATTTTATTTATCATTAACGTAGAGGCTACGAGTATATAGGCTCATTTATATATACTACAAGAGTTTCTTATTAGAAATATTTTGAAAATTAGTTAGGGACTCTAGCTTTGATTCTAAATAGGTACTTACTTATTAGAAAAAAAGATAGTTTTAGAAGATTTATAAATTTTCAAAATTTAAAATAGAGGAAATACACATCCCACGAAAACCTCGAGTATTTTTAGAAGGGGCCTTTTAATTTCAATTTTCAAATGACTTACCCATTTCTTTCCCATCGTCAAATCTTTTTTTTTTTTTACATGTGTGTTACTTTACATAGGAGTTGAACATATGGGTATACTTAGGTATACTACTTACTGTACATATGCATGTAGTATAAAGGATATTTATAAAAATAAGTAAATATAAAATAAAAAGGGAAAAAGGCGCGTCTGAAGCCAGCGGATGATGCCTTCATATTATATTGAAACACATGCGTTCACTTCCGGTCCATATTCTCTCAATTTTGGAATTTTTTAAACCCCAAACCGATACTATACTTTACTATATTGCCTACCTAAGTATCTTTATCCTTATATTTTATATTTGTATGTAAAATGTATGTATTCCTTTACATACTTGTACAGAGTATTATCTGTAGTACTTATTTTACAAAATAATAAGGAATAAGTAAAAAGCCAGCACTAAAATTAAGAATTCTACACATATGTATCTATATACAAGCATACAAATGCAAGTATAGCTAAATTCATAAACCAAAAATCTTAAACAAGCAAAGTCTACTTTACTATTATATATGTATGGCCATAGTTAGCAAGTATAGTTAATGGTCATCAGTAGCACATACCTTAGACCTCAGCATACTTGTCTACGTGTAGGTAATAGCACTTGTAATTGTAATGTAATAGTAATAATGTTCATATTTTTTTATAAATGTTGTTATTTCCCTTGGCTTTGCCTGCTCAGCGATTTTATTGCGAGGAGATCCAATCAGCAAAATAAAATTAAACAAAGTGAACAAGAATTTTTATTTTAGAGGAAGTACGCTTCAGAAATCTGACTCGCCCGCTAGTTCATCCTGATTTATTTTAACACACATATATACTACATACTTATATCGATACTAGAATAACACATAGGTATATGTACATATGGACATATCCTTTTTATAACTACTGGTATTTACTACTATATGATAGGTAGGTATAGGTATAGGGTATACAGAGGATAAAAAACGTGAACATAGATATTTAAACTAGTATAAAGTACTACAATTAAACATAACTTACCAGTAATACTACGTTATACGAGCATAGAGCATATCTACTTACCTACATGTACATGGCTACATGTAAGTACCAATCTACCTATTACTACATATAGGTATATAGTAAGTACATGTGTTTATGAATAAATAAGACAGCTAAATGTGATAGAATGAAGCAAAATAAACATTTTTTTATGTTTCTAGAACTCAGTGAGTGTAGATTCAATATTGGATGAGAAAAACAATTAATAGAACTATAACCCAACTATGAATATACAGAATATCATGTACAGAATATCTGTATATTGACTCTTTTATTCTCTTTTTTCCTCAATAATTTTACTACCAATCTATAGGTAATATACCCTAGTATTTCTTAAAAAAGTTTGGCGAACAGCCCTACTGCAATGGTACTCGTAGGTAGACATGTACATAATACTGATAGTTTATAAAAATCAAAATCTTAAAACAGTAGCAGAGCTATGAACCTGAATTTGTGATACAGAATATTCTTCAAAAATTGAAAAATGCTAGATCAAATAAGTAAGTGTTGGTTACTTAGGTATGGTATAATATACAGCAGTATTCAGTATAATGTAAATACTTGAATAATATGTCCTTTCCTTTCCTTTTCCTTTCCATTCATTCGGTTTAATATAAGTAGAGTACAGCAGAAACTAATTTCGTACTATGTACTATGAATGGACCCTTGAACCAAAAGCTTTGATTTTGGATGGACAGCAGACAATATGAATATGAAAAAGCATTCATTAGACTATACTCTTATAATAATACTGATGCAGTAGGTTTGAAAGGTCCATTTCCCCTTTATATCGATCTACTAGTATTACCTATAATAGTCCTTTATACTTAATACTTACACTTATACAAGTACCTACAATTATAGAATACAGTTTAAGGATTCGAATATTTTTTTTCCAAGACTCAAGACATGTACGAGTATTTGTATTGAGGATATTGAAAGGAGAAAAATGTAAGTGGAAGAAATGTAAGTTCCCTCGAGGTCGACAGCTGCACACGAAGTCTCGTTTTCTCAAAAAAAAAATCTTAAATATCCTCATCGTGAATGAAGCCAAAGTCAGTGCAGTGCAGTGCAGTTCAATGCAATGCAATGCAGGGCACAACAATACCAAAAAGTATTATTATTACTTACCATTGCATTAGTAAAGATATACCCAATAGGATATGAATCAAGAGAAATGACGAAAGAAAAAAAATCCTATCTAAATAAGTATCCTATGTGTATCCTATGTAAGCTTATGGCTTATGATATGGGAGGTAAAGGTATCCAAGATAAATTTAAAGCTCTAAAAAGAAGAAGAAAAAACGAGACTTGATAATAATAAAATAAAACTGATATTTCCCTCTTTTCTTAACCTGCCTGATAAGTTGATAAGCATTTGGGTTTTGGGATAAGTCGAAGAGGATGTTCATGATTTCTGAATGGAAAAGTCTCTTGTGGAGTCTTATCATTCATTTTATATTTCATATACTCTACAATACAACCTATACTACATAGTATTAGAATTAGATTCGAATTACTTATGTCCATGTACATACTTAATATATACATCCCTAGTAGTTAAATGTACATAAGAACTTAAGGTTAGTATATCCTCGACTCGACTGAAACTGATAATGTTTAAAGTAGATAGATAGATAGATTGGAGAAATGTATGAGATGTGAACAGGGAGTGTGAGTGTGGGTGTGTATGAGAGAAGGCAGGCTCGTCAACTTTGCCAAGACTTGGCCTATTTATGGACTTGTCTCTGAGCTTGCCAACTATTTTAAAGTTTTAAAACTCACAATTAATCCTCCCTGCCTCACAAGCCTGCTTACCAATACATATATGTGTATGTTAACATACTATTAGCTTCGAAAATTTCATCTTAATATATTCATAAGATCCAAGACTGGCTTAAAGTTTACATTTTTTACGATATGTACTTACTATTATGTATGTATGTACCTATATATTTACAATGTATGTAGGTATTTATAATGTATAAGGGAATATTACATACTTTGAAGCAATTTTCTTCCCAATGCATGAATGTATTTTGGTTCATAAAGATTTTTTTTTGTGAATTTGTTTATACTGTGACTGACTGTGTACCTTTGAGTTTGAGAAGATAAAAAGTTTCAATGTATACCTATACTTATACATACATAGCACATACTTGTAGAAGGAAAAAGAGGTGCATTTTCATATGCCTAATACATAAGGTACATAAAAATTTTGAGACTTATTCATTTCATTCTGAGCTTTTTTTCTGGCTCTATTCTTCCTCCTACATCCTACACTCTTCAGTCTTGGATCTTTGGATCTCTTTGGATCTTGGATAGGGATATGTAACAAAATTTTAAAATAAGTACAAGTTCAAGATAAAATAAAATACTGCTGCTCTATACATTGTATTGCATTTGTAAGTCCTCTCCTGTTTCCGTTCGTCGTTCCTAATTCTTTCTCGCCTTGTCAATTCCCCATAGGATAAGAAATACGAAATAATACGGGTAAGTATTATAAGGAGAAGTAGGTAGAGGTATAGGTAGAGTTTAAGTAAAAATAAGAATCATCAGAGATTTGAGAATTGAGAATATTATAGTACTTATTCCCATTTCATTTCTTCAGTTCATTCTTTGTCCCTTCTGCCCCTCCTCCTCCTGGTTTCTCCCCATTTTCAAAAAAAAAATCCTTTTTCCCTTCCTCCTCCACACACAACACAAGAAAGAGTCGAATTTAAGGGAACAAATACCTACTTGGATATCATCTACAAAAGTGCCCTTAACACAAATACATGCATACTAGGTACTATACTATAAGGTACTAGGTAAAAGCTACATGTAGATACTTATAAGTCGAGTAAACAGACCCTTTAGTCAGCCTGTAGGTCCTATCCTAAATGTTTAAAAAATTTGATTTTTTGATACTGTATTTTCTAATATTTTATTTTGTATCAGGTTAAATATGAGAATTAGAGAGATTTTGAATCTTTTGAAGCTTCCATCTAATTCATATTTGAAGCATATTTCAACCGTATACTCGTATATATGACTGGTAATTTGAGTTTTAGATTTTAGAAGAAAGTGCTTGTTTGCTTGGCAATGGTCTCCTTGTGTTGTAGTTGTGGGTTTCATAAGTGAAGTTAAGGGCCAAGGCAGAGTATCCATCTGGAGTCCGCTGCTCCTGCTGATAGCTCCTTATTGTTGGCTTCCCAAACCCAAATCCTGAGCCTATACTTTTTTCTGGTACAAATAATATGAGTACCTATACATATACCTACATATTATAATACATATGTATGAAATGAAGTACCTAGTGCTTAAGGTCAGCTATATTTATAGCCTACACTTAAGACTTCAAGTAGGTAAGTAGAGTGGGCTCGTTATAAGGAACTCTTTGTCAGGATATCAACATCAACAATGTATAGAATGGGATATGTAAGTATATTTTGTGTGAAAGGGAAATGCCTTATAAGGGACCATCTACAGGCAAGTAAGTCGAAGGGACCATTTTGCCTCAGCAGGACATCAGAAGACTTAATGAAGGCTGTAACAGCAAGCAGACTTGGGGGGATAAGAACTACATAATATACTTACTTGTATTATTATTACATATTATTAAGAAGGGTGTCTCCCAAAAAATCCAAATTTTTTGAACTAGCAATCCTCCCCCACATCAGACCAGCACTGCTGCCATACATAAAAATATCCTGGTATCCTATTATAAGTATATCTGAATTATGATTATGATACCTCACATATCTTAGTACATAAATACTTTAAAACTTTAAATAAGTGTGTTCAAGAAAATTAGGTCTACACTTGAGAAATAAACTCATGAACATATATATCTGTACATACATACACATACATAGCTTTAGATACTTTTACCAAAAGATTTTATTAATACTAATACATACTGTAGTATTTTATGTCAGGTTTCTGTCAATTTAGTAGCTTTGATTTTACTAAATAAGCTTGGGAAAATGAATGAAATTTCAATCCAAGTTAGTTTTGTCTCGAGATAACATCGTAAGTAATTCCTAAGTACATATTATATTATAGTATGTACATACGTATAAGAGTGCAAATCCCAACCCTGTTTTTTGAGTTTTTGATGCGATCCTTTTTCTCAATTTCTAAACCTAAACACTACATACATATATATTAATGGTACAAGTAGGTACACATCATATCCTTTTCAAAACTTGTAAGTAGTGAAGAATTACCGCTACTACAACAATCCGTCCCATCCATCTCCTTTTTAAAATCTTGTTCGTGTCATTCATTGACCTTGACCCGCCCTTTACACAAACACATCCTACTACTCAAATCCAAGTCCAAATGAACTTCTTGACGATGACCAAACCAAAGGTCGACCATTGGCAAATAAAACCGAAATCCTATATGACAGGTGTGCAACGATTTTTATCTAGTTTAGTACCTACACCATTTACTATAGTACCCTAAATAGGTATGTGAGCTATACATACATAAGTACGATTCTTTATTTTTTAAGTCATTAATGAGGGTTATTGGTACATACTATTAGATAAAAGAGATTTATTTTATTTTATACACTTGTACTACTATTTACTATACTATTAAGGAAAATTGGATATAATAACAATACAAGTACTAGTAGGTTAAAGTTAAAATACTTATATAATATAAGGGTTGATTGGATTAAGTATTTGGTCTAGTCGAGCAAGACTTTTCGATAATTTGTAGTAGTACAATGTAATCTATTCTGTAATGGGAAAAAGCATCAATTTTTTTTTACTATGTACAAGTACTTATGTAGGTAGGTATGTCTTTTCTGCCAGTTGAGAAGAAAATAAGGTATGCATGTAAGTATATTGACTATTATTTGGATAGATAGATACTCGTACTTGTATATTATCATATAGTAGTACTATGTAGTGTTTATAAAGATACAATTAAGAACATTATACAGATACAGTATAGTCGAACGAATCGAATCGAATGGGTTGTGTTGTGTACTACTAATGGTTCTTTTTGAAGATCTGCTGATCTGATCTGACCAGAAGAACTGCAAATAATAAAATAATATATCAGAGGGCAATTCTCATTTCATTTCATCTGATCTTCTGATCAACTATCTATGTACAAGTTACAAGTACCAATATCGATAGTATGTATATAAGTAAGTATGTATTTTTCTTATGGGTTAGCCTGCGTAGAAAGTTTAATAATTGGCCTAAGAAGGGGTGTTTTTTGTGCGAAAAGAGGTGTTGTTTTTTTGGCCAGAACGGCGCCAAGCCTGATCTCTGCCTGCTGACTGCTGATCTCCGTTGAATTGGAATACTTTAACTTTAAAAAGTATTACTTTTAGTAAATACATAGTAGTACATACATACATACATACATACATACTTTGTACTTACCTATAGTAGACGAGTTGAGAGATGAGATTTTTTTGAGCAAGGTAAAATTTCCACATGGGGTGTGTTCATCAAGTTGAGTTGAAGAAATGATGTTTCTCGCAAATATTTTATGCATACCTGTAGTACCAGACTATATACTAATACATACCTACAGCTGCATAATAATAAGACCTTTTCGATTCAATTACTAAACCTATAAGTACATACATACGTAGATAGGCCATGGGTACACGTTTGACTTAAGTATATACCTCAGCAGCATTCTATAAATATTGGGGAGAAAAACTTTCTTCTAAACTTCTACCAATTTACAATTAAAATATAATTAAAATTTATGAGAAACTTTCGGAAAAATCATCAACTTCAACATAATATGATATACCTATCGAGAAAAATCAAACCTGGTTGAATTTGAATATATTTGTAATGTACTTACCTACTTAAAAAATGCTTATGATCGAGTCTGATCTGATAGGTAAGTACTTTACTTACTCATTGAACTGAACTAATGAAATACCTACGTACTACGTACCCTACCTATACTATGCATATACGTATGCTCGTATGATTATTAATTTATTATGCAGAATTCACAGAAATTTGTAATTGGAGGATTTGAGGATCGGCGATGGCGACAAGAAAATCCATATTTTTTGACAAATGATCGTAAGCTTTTATTATTATTACCATTAGTATGGCAATTATGCAAAAATAAATATCGACATAAAATAAAATAAAGAATAGAGGCAGGCGGCGGAGGCTGAGTTTGCAGAAAAAAAAATGTTCATTATACTTTTTATTTATAGCTTTTACACTCACAACCTTACCAGCCGAACCTAATGGACCATTGGCAAAATTTAAGCTCGATTCGTGTGCCATTTGATATTGCTAATCCCAAAGTCCTAAGAGGTCCTGTAAACTATTACCAAATTTAGTTGTAAATATCTACAATCTGTATAATACACTGATGCATACACTTCTATGTATTGTAATGTATGTTTATAATTATAATTATTTACTTTACCAGACTCTATATGGGGGTATTGTAAAAAAATAATTTAAAAGATTCCACTTACTACCTGAATTGAATCTTCATTTCTTACATGCCTATCCTACAGATATAGCTATCATTATTATTATTTTGATTTTGTCTACCTGCTGTTGCTCCCGTCTTTCGTTTCGATTCACCTTTACACTCTTACCTTTTTTCTTTCTTTTTTTTTTACTTTTTTTTTTTACTACCAGTACTACTATGAACTTGACTAATAATAATAATAACCTTTTGTACACACACTTGCACTTCGGATTAGAACTTTATACATTTATTCGACTATATCTTTTCCTTCACCAATATAAAGCCCACATTACACTATTATACATAGCACCTACCTAAGTATCTATCTTTCTGTATGTACCTGCCTGCCTGCCTGTACTATTGTATGTATTTTATGCAAGGTAGTTCCACTTATACAACTAATCCTAATCGTAAGTATTATGACTATCATCCCTCTATAACAAAATCGGGTAAAAACAGAAACACGTTAGATTCATCTTATATATTCTGTATTATCAACTATTAAAAATACAAACGGATCCGTAATCACTGTGACGAGAAATAGCTCAAAAAAAGACGAAGAGTAATATTTTTCATATTTCCTAAATATTTTTTATATATCCTGAATCAAGGCCAATATATGAAGCAAAATATTTTCAATTCTATTTAAATTGTAAATTGATCTCTTAAATCATCACTTCCAATATGAATAACATATGGGAAGCGATATCTAGTCAAGTTGCTTGCGACCTGGCTATCCATGGCTAGTTATTATATAAAGAAAAATAAAGAAAAAAAGTAGAAAAAAGAATAAGAAGAACATGTTTGTTCGAGTATTTTAGTTGGTACTACTCTTGTATATCTGTTTAATACATAGGTACTTGAATTTGTTTGTACGTAATAAAGCCTTAGAAAAATGGTAAATTTTAAAACTGCCTTTAACTTTATTAAACTCTACGAAATAGAGGTACTACTAGTGTAGAATCGCATATCCTTATTCTTTAGGATGTACATAATAAACTTTTAATTCTCATACATACAAAATATACCTATGTACATAATTAATGTAACATTATGTAGGTACACATTTAAATTTAGTTCATCTTAAACTTAAACTTTAAACTTAAACCTAGGTACTTTTATAATTTATACAATAAAAAATTTGAAAAATGCAAAAATATCCTGATTTTCTGACGATTAAAAATTGACTAAAAACCGTGAGCTAAAACGGGTAATAGAATAGAGGATCTTCTCGATTGTGAGTTCACCTGTGCGTAGCACTGGTTAATCTGATAGTTACATATACATTGTACTTGTACTTGTACTATCCTTAGTAAGAAAAACTGAGAATTAAAGGAAAAGGATCAGTCAGGAGATATAAATAAAGGGAGTGCCCACTCTGGCTGACTTGGGCCCTATCGTTAAATAAATCTCTTCAAGTATCAGTCAAAGGACTCACATAGTACATAGTCGTACATAGTCCCCTACTTTTTCGGCCCAGGTGCCTCAACTCAAAATCTTAAACTCTAAACATCACATGTGGATACATAATATTCTTTAAATATTGTACTCGTATACCTTATTCTATCAGTACCCTACATATTCATAGTTAAATGTCTATACGATCTACTTATGCAAGTACCTACCAGTTGTAGAATATACAATATGTACTATGTACCTACATATTACATTATGTAATGCATACAAGAAAAGGTTAATTCATTCGAGTTTAAATCTTATTTTTTTTTTCAATTTCTGATTCCTATACTTACCTATTCCTGTAATGTTAGACAGATAGATATATACTGTAGATATGTATTTAAATTTATAAAAATTAAAATCTCTATGTTAAAAATTAAAAAATTAATGTTATGAGCTTGAAGTTTGATTAGATATTAAGTATGATATGATGTGTATAAATATATGATTGCAAATAATATAGTACCCAGTACCCTTACTACTACTTATACGATTATTACTATTACTACTACATAGCTAGTGGAAAAATAAAGATTACTTTATTGAGATTTGGAAAAATTGAGCGTGATTAAAAATATGTAGGGTACATACAATATTTTTACTGAATCCTGCCATAATATGTACGAGTACCGTTTAATAATGTACTGGTCTCATTTTTTAAAAATAACTCGAATTTTGATAAATATAAATGGTTTTTAAGACCAGTTTTCCCTAAGAAATGATCTTTTACCAAAATTTCCAGTGACATTTTTAAGTAAATAAACCAATATTTTCAGGGTTTTTAGGTCTAATTCCAATAAAGAATGAATTTTTTAAAAGATTTTTAAAAGTTCAACAAAAAGTGGAATTTTTTTTGATGCATGTGTAAATTACATTCATTTTGAATTATGTTATATGTCGTAAAGATTGTTTTTTTTGCATATATTTAAAAGATAAGATTCTGAATTACTCTTGAACTTTGCAAATATTGGTTTATTTACTTAAAAATGTCAATGGAAATTTTGGTAAATGAATTTTGGTAAAAAATTTAAAAGCCACTATATACCTATTACCTACAAATTACAAGTATTAGTAAAAGATATACTCGTATGTATGTTAGGTATAGAAGGCATTACTACAATACAATACAAGTATAAGGCATAATAGTAGGTATATATATATAATATATATAATATACATTTAGGTAATAGTTAATTTTTTTGTGAAAGAAAAAAAAAGAATTAATTTATGCCTTGTATCTACATTACCTGCTTATTACGAATCTGCTGGCTGTGGAGTGAATTTGGTATAGCTATAATTGGCTAGGCGCAGTGATCATGTATGTATATGGGTATGGATGGTGTGTTTTGGGTCAGCAAATTTTTCCCGACCTTGTAAGGATTTTTCACTGGTCTCAGTGGAGCCGTACTTAAGATTTAATTCTTTTCCTTTTATATCCAACAATACTATACAATTAATGCTTATTTTATGTAGTCAACTATAATAAAATAAGAGGTTTATAGCTATTATTTTTATTGCAAATCTTAACGCGTCATTCAATCCACTCATTTATACATACTTTATAATTACTTGAGCGAGCTAACAATTGGCATTTTCAAATTAAATATCTCAATATCTAAAATTAAATATCTCATTCCCAAATCCATTCTAATCCAATCCCAGACTAATTCAATCGTCTAATCAATTAGTTAATGGTTAATTACCATTTATTATATATAAAAGCAAATTGATTTCAAATTCAGAATCAAGACATTCATGATTGCTAAAATAAGCAAATTAATGCAAACTGGACGATTGATTCCTTACTTTTTAATGAGTCTGATGTAAGTTTCCACATATAATAAGAATTCGATATACTACTTATACCAATAAAAACAGAATTCTTAATTACAATTACGTACTTTAAACTTTTTACATTATAGTCAATGGAATACAATTACTTGACCCATGATGATTCTTGTGTTGAGCATTTAAGCATTAGCTTATTTAAAATTTAAAAAAACACTTTTGGTCTGAATAAGTAACTTGATTCAGCACACTTTGAAAACAAAAATTTGCCTCAACTTTACTTGTATCAGAATTCACTATCAAAGTTATAGAAATGAAGCCAAAATCTCGTTTTCAGAGCTTGATTAATAACTTTTAAGATTTCTACTAAAGTAAATAAGGGTACATAGGGCACTTATAATAAGTTGTGTACCCGGTAAACCGTACTCGGGTTTTTCGGAGCTAGATTAAATGAATAGGGTACATCATTTTTTTAGAATAAAGAATTTGGAACTAATAAGAAGTACCTAATTGTAAGTTAGGTGCATTAGTTTATGTAAATAGATTCATTATGTTAATTATTTATAGGTACCCAACCTAGTACCTAACTCTCCTTTTAGGAATTCGAATGGTAATACCTACATCCTAAAGATAAGATGCAGGATGTACTCGTAGGTAATACGTATACCTATAGGTAGGTATACGTATTCTCATAGACCAGCACAAAAAAATTAAAAAGGGGTATCTTGAATCTTTTCTACAGGCAGATTAGAAGATCATCATTGTTGTTGATTGACTGTTGAATTAGACACATAACATTTATCATTTACGAGTAATACTCGTATCAGTAGGGTACTATAAAATAAACTCTCTATATAACGGCATTCTTTATAAATAAAGAGCTTAAAATGACAAAAAAATGTAGGTATCCTACCCTGACACTACCTTAAAAAGTATACCTACTACCTACCAAATTCCTCAAAAAAAGCTATGGAAAAAGTGCTAAAAACATTTGAAAAATACCTTACAACAAAATATTTTTAAGATAATAGGTAATTAATAAAATAATTACCTAATAATTTGCATGCATAAGATAAGTATTATTTTTAAATATAGTTCTATTTAAAAAAATATTGTTTCAAGAAAAAGTAAGATCTGTTTTTAAAAATCTATCTAGATAATAATATTGTAGTTGTAGTAGGTAGTACCCTAATTAGGAGCATAGCATACTATACCTATATATTAGCCGTTCGAAAAATTGACTATTTAAGATTTAATTTTAATATGTAGTGTGAAAGGTAAATTTTTTGATACCTAAGGTAAGTACCTAATTTATTTTATTTGAAAGTGATAGTCAGTTATAATTATAATATAAATTACCTAAATAGATACCTATTTACCTATATTTTCCATACTGATACCTATTTAGTATCAGTATGGAGTATGGATGGAGTATGGAGGTTAGATATATAATATTAGTAATAATTAATAATTAAACATGATATTAATGACTGATGATATGATCAAATGAACGCTTTTCTACTGATATACTAACTTGATCCATATCCCTACATTACATATACTATAGGATTTTTAATAGATATATAGGTACTTAATTGATTAAAATTGAAAAGGTAAAAATGCGAAAAAATATTGGTAGGTATCTAACATTTTAACAATTAAGTTAAAAACTAAACTATAAACCTTTTTAATTCGTAGTTTCCTTATATCCATTTAATAAAGCATTATCATTGCCTAAAATCAAAAGAATTATAATGAATTTTTTAAACATGTGTAATCTTTATACATAATACTAAACTTATTAAATTAGTAAGAAGCTACCCTACTGACTATGTATTATATTACCTACCCTCCTATTTATCAAGTCTTTTTTAATTATATGTAGATATAAATATCTATCATTGTCTTTTATCAAATTCATAAAAAAATTTATTCTTACTTTTAATAAGTAGGTAGGTAGTAGGATTCCTGTTTACAAAAAATCGAATGAAATTTTTGTTATGTTATAATTATAATTGATAAGGAAATAAATTCATAAAAATTATTATTTTATATTATGTAGATTCGGTTCAAAGTATGGGTATATCGACACACACACCTTAATAGTCTATAAATAGTATAAAATAAAAATTAAGTATTATATTAGTATTATCTTAATGTTAATTAATTGACTGAAGATTGCACTATTTATGAGAGTATGTATTAAAAGTAAAAGGATACATAAGTAATAAATAATTGTCGATAGTAATATTAATATTTAAAAAAAAAATATTTTTTAAACTGGATTTTGTAATTTTTGAGTTTGAAATTGAAATGCAAAAATATCATATACCTAAGGAAAAAATTAATCTTAATAAGCAAATACATAAACATACCTTAATAAATCAATTTTTAACTATCACTACCTACATTATTTAACATTTAAGAAAATATTAAATCAAAGTAGTAAATTGAAGGTGAAGTATTGTAATTTTAAATAATGTTCTCCATTCACAGAATAGATACAATAAAAAATAATAATCTTTTATCATGAAATACTAGGAACTTTTTGATCTTGTGATTCGAGCAGGTTTTTCAGGAACTCGGGATGTTTATTTATTATTTTTGCTTTTCTTCGAAGTGGAATTCATTTTCGGTGGTGCTGCCTTTGACTTAATATTAATTTGATATTTCGGTTTAGCATTTAATTTAATCTTTGGAGATTTCGATTTCTTGCTATCAGCTGCAGCAACAGTCTTTGTTTTACTTATTATTTTTTCAGCTTCCGTGACATTTCTTTCGTTTTCTAATTTTCTTTTGACAACTTTCTTTTCCTTTGGAATTTCAGTAATTGTGACTTTCTTCGATCTAAGTTGGTATCGTCCTCTCTCTTCGCTAGACCCTTGTTTTACCATTTCAGTTTTCTCTTTTTCAATTCTATTAGGACTAACTTGTTGTGCTTCAGCTTCCGATGCAGTATCTTGATCTTCTTCTACAACTAATTTTCTTTTTTCAACTTTCTTTTTCTTTGGAATTTCAGTAATTGTGACTTTCTTCGATCTAAGTTGGTATCGTACTCCCTCTTCGCTAGTCCCCTGTTTTACCTTTTCAGTTTCCTCTTTTTCAATTCTATTAGGACTAACTTGTTGTGCTTCAGCTTCCGATGCAGTATCTTGATCTTCTACAACATCTAATTTTCTTTTTTCAACTTTCTTTTTCTTTGGAATTTCAGTATTTGTAACTTTCTTAGATCTGAGTTGATATCGTACTCTCTCTTCGCTAGTCCCCTGTTTTACCTTTTCAGTTTTCTCTTTTTCAATTCTATTGGGACTAACTTGTGTGTCCTTTTGACTGTTCTCTTCAACCCCCAATGTACTATCTTCATTCTTATTTTCAAACTTCTCCATAACATCATTTTTTGTATCTTGCTTTGTTTTTATTTCACCACTTGCTTCGATAGCAGATTCTTCTTTACTCTCTTCAGCTGATTCATCTTCATCACTAACTCTGTCTATTGATTCATCGACCTTATCTTCATCCTTTGTTTCATTTTCATCGTCTTTATCATTAGTTTGATCATCTTCATCTTCTAATGTTTCGTCTGAATCAGTTGAATTGTAATTTGGCATACTTAACTCGTAAGATTCAGCAGATGACTCATCCTCTTCATTATCGCTATTTTGACTATATGTGCTCTCGCCTAATATTTCAAGGTCGGAGTCCGAATCAGTATTTTCAATTTTAATATTAGCATTAGCATTAGGACTAGCAATAATCTTTGATTGTAAATTCACTCCAGTAGTTTCAACTTGTTCATCTGAAGAAATTGTGTTACTAAACAGTCCCCTCAAGCTCATTACAATTTCATCTTTATTATCATTATTTTCTTCAAGAGTTGCTCCATTAACTAGATAAAAATATACAATAATTAATATAATATAAAATAGAAAGCAATAGATTTTAAATAATGAACAAGTATAATATTTTAATTTTAACCTTCTTGAAATTGAGGTAAATCTGGGTTTGTATCAACAATAAATCCAGTTTCTGAATTCGAAGGAATACCAAGTAAATCAGCAAGATCAGGTGGTCCATTATAAAATTCATTACAATACTCTTGGAGGCTTTCTTCATAAGCTCCTACACTATCAATCATTTTGACAATTTTAATAAGATCCATCGAACTATTTATGCTTGGAATTGAACATTTCGATTTCAAGTAATTTTCAAAGTTCCTTGGCATAAGAGCCACCGAACTTGACAAAATTTGATCAATTCTTTCAATCGTCGTTTTATTTGATGAAAAATTTTCTTTTAAGATCTTTGCAACAACCAAGTATTTGTAGAAGCTAGCACATGTTGCTGAAAAGTACCAATTTTCTGATAGAACAGTTAGCAGTAATGAATTTTTCAATTCTTGGGGGATAACAGCAATAATCAAAATATCCAGTATAGCATCAATATCTTCATAAAATAGATTCTTAGCAAATCGCAAAATATCACTAACTAGAGCATCATTTCCAAATCGTCTAGATCTATAAAAAATAAAGCATCAATAAAAAATGTATCTCAATTTCATTTAAATTAATAAAAATTCAAATTATATAGTACTTACAAAGACGATTTGGATACGAGTTCCAAGTGCATTTTAAAGAGCCTAACAAAGTAGTTTGTCATCTTTTTCTTCGATTCATTCTCGAGTAGATATGTCAAAAGTTTTATTTTCCCAATCACATCTCTAAGGTACATAGCAAGTCTTGTCCTCTTATTTTCTTTTTTACTATTTCTGTACTTAGTCATAATATTCTTTTGGAATAATCTGTAAATTAAACAATAAGTACTTCAATTATTAAAATAAAATTGAAAGTCAATCAAGTAAAAAAAAATAATAATAAAGTAGTTGTTTATTATGGTGTCAAAGCGATTCAAGTCTTAAGACCTGCTCTTCCATCGCGAGACACTTAAAGTAGTACATAGACAGGGATCTTTCAGATCAGGACCTTGCGCCTGGGTTAAAAAGAAAAATCCTTTCGGATTAATTCAGGCCCAGATTCGTTGAGTCGTTAGGCCAGGGTTCATTTTTTTTTGTTTATCGCCCAGGTACAGAACATTCGTCCTCCCCTCAGTGACCCTTAGAACTCGTCTATGCACTATAACAATATTTATAGTCTAGTCATCATTGACTCTACCCATAATAATCAACAGTAATAATACCTAATCAACAATAAGTGAAATTTTTAAATAATAATATGATTGCATTTGATGAAATACTATTTCATCATCAATCATCAGTAATAAAAAGATTACACATGTTAAATTAAATTATGTTCATGGCATGGTCTAATCCTTTCATTCTATATTATTCATGATTTAATGAAATTAAATGGTAGACGGTAGACCTGCTCCTTTGATTACGGTTTACATAATGTGCATAATTGTAAAACCGAGGCCAACAAGTCTTTCAAAGCTTAATCAAGAATATATATATATAGATATGGACCATAATAATAATTTAATAGTAATAATAATGAATCAACATAAATCAAAAATCTTACCCTAAAAACTCTTCAAAAAACTCAACAAACTCTCTTTCACTGTTATCTTCATTGCTAAAATGACCAGGACCCATACCAATATTGACTAATTTGGTAGTCATAACTTTCATCCAAGGGATCTGCTCATCCAAAGGTAACTGTCAAATAAATATTGTCGAATGATTAATACATTATTATTTCAATTTCATTTCAAGCAATATTATTATTATTATTTTGGCTCGTTTAAGAAAGACAACAAGCTCGACCTTATCTGTCAATTTAGAAAATAAAAATAGGAGTGTAGGAAGGCACCATCATCATTATTCATCATTATAATTACCATTAAACGGCATAGTTTAAGTAAATTAGGCTAGGACCCTAGGGCTTGAGTTATCTATTTAACTAAAATGGTAAGGGACGGACAAGGTCTAATAAAATAAGTACAAGTACAAGTACTTATTAATTTTTGAAGCTTAAGATTCGAAATTTCTAAGTTCAATGATTTGTAACTTTTGACGGGGTCATTTTCGCACAAAAATCATTTCGGATTCATAATCAGGGAGATCGAATTAGGCTAAAAAAATAGTTCGCCCGGAAGTTTTTCCATGGACAGTAAGTAGTAAGAGTAAGGTAAGGTAATGTCTACCATTAGATTGAGGATACATAAATATACATATTGTAATTATCTACTACTCCTTAATAATTATAATGCATTTTGAGATATTGACCTATTCAACTTACAATACAATACAATTACCTACACTTATTTACAATTTATAATTGAGATTAAATTCTGAGAAAAAGCCTGCATGAACTCGGTCTTACAAAGGTCATAGTATAGTCATATAGGGTCAAGTCAAATGAGTATGAGTTATTAGGGGTCAGACCAGACAGAGGGTCAGTTTCAGTTAAAAATTATTTAGGGCAGGAATATCGATTATGAATTCTGATGCGATTCTTAATTCTAAACCTAAACTGGGTTATTTAGACTTTAGGTAGGATATTAAAGAATTAGGGCCAAGACCCAAGAGATCGTATTTTTTTTACTTACCATCTTTTTCCTTTTGTTGCCGGACATCTTTTATTTTGATGGTAATGCTTTGGCTTGTCGGAGGTCGGGGACTGCTGACTGAGACGTCCTTCACTATTCAAACAATGAACAATGGTTATAAGTTATATCTCTAATTTAATAGAACAGAGCAGGCTAATATAGTTTATACTATATTTTATATTATTTACTACAAAACTATATGCTTTAGGTAGTTCAATCCAGTGTACTCGTACAATACTCGTACAACAAAGTAGGGATTTAAAATAAGTAAAATTACCTGATCAAATTCAAGTTAAAGGTGATTAAAAAAAGATCGGGATGGTTACGTTACGAAACGCAAGTCAAGGGCAATGCAAGCAAGGTCAAGGGCGAGAATTCTAGGTCCTAGACCGACGAATGCATAAGAAATACTGGATTTATTTTATACCAGCAGTATTTTTATAAAATTAAAATTAAAATATACACTACAATACGAGCGGGCGAGAGAGACGAACGAAACGAATAAATAAAAATAAAAAACACGTTTCGTCTTCGTTTTTGAAAAAATATTTAAACTCAAATTCCGCCTAATTGCCAATGTAATGCATTCAGCATTCTCTCTATTTCTAGGGGTAAAATAATACAAATTCAACTTTGAACTTTTATTTGATTATTGATTTGAAATTTGAAATGAAAGTTGAAAGAAATTGAAATTGAAATTGAAAATTGGAATTGAACTTTGATTTGAACTTTGAACTATATATTATATCCACTACTAACTACTAACTACTACTCCACTCAAACTCAAAACTCACCACACCACTCTACTCTACTCCACACTCCACAAATCGATCTAAAAAAATTAAAATTCGGGTTTATAACAAGTTTACTCGATAATTAAGTTAAAATTAAAATCAAAATGTTTGTAATGTAATTAAGTTAACTTTCAAAAGTCAATCTTTTTTATTTCTTTCTAACTAATAGGACTAGATACTCACTATTCTATCTATTTTCTTCATTCTAGTAGAAATTTTCTACTACTACTTTATTGCTTTTCTATTTCTATTTTCTATTCTATTCTATATAATAAATAATATCCTAATTCTATCACATATCTACTTCTACTTTTATCTACTATTTACCCTTTCTTTCAATCAATTTATTAGGTTTGATTAGGTAAGTAGTACCAGTCAGTCAGTCAGTCACCAGCAGTAGTAATTAAAAATGTAGTAGTAATGTAATGTACTGTACAATGCACAATACAATTTCAAGTTCAAGTACCTAGTTAGAAGTTAGGGTACCTATTACCTATCTACAGATATTGGATTGTATTATTTTTATTTATTACTTACTTATCATTTTAGAGTTAATTAGATAAGGTACCCTACAATCTAAATATCTATCAGTATCTGCACTCTGTACTACTATCTATAGAATAGATAGATTTTATTTATACCTTGTATTATTTTTTTTATATAGGTACTTTGATCTTTGACTTTGACTTTGAACTTTGAATTGAATGAAGGGATTTTTGTTAGATTGTAGTTGTAGGCGTTGGCGCAAATAATGTATCTTCTAAAAGTAATTCAGCTCTGAAAATATTCAAATTCAGTAATAAATGTAAGGGTAAGAGTAAGATCGACTTAATAATAATTAGATTTTTCAGTTTCAGAGTCAGAGACCAGAGATGAGACTTTTTGTATCCAATAAAAGTCTCAAATTGCCGAGGAATTTGCCGGCTGCGGCCGCGGCCAGCCAGCAGCATGCAGAAGTTTTGGAATTGGAATTTCCAATTTGGAAATCGAATGGAATGAGGAATTGAATGTAAAAAAAAATAGCAGACTAAAAATGCTGAATATTAGCGGTGCGGCGTGCGGTGAGATTTCGATTTCGAATCGAATGGAATGTAGGTTATAGTTATTTCTTCACTTCTCATTTTTTCTCATTAAAATTTCAATTTCAATTTCATTTATTTTTTTATTTATTTTTATTGTCATATTTGCTAGGTCGCTTTAATTTTAATTCATTTTTAATTAAAACTTTTAAATTTAAAAAGTCCTTTATGGTCAATGTCCAACAGATTGATTCCTGGTCTGTCATCTTAACTCTTAACTAAACTAAGAATAAGAGGAATTTAAGGTAATTTTTTAAAATAAAATCAATAATTCAATAAAAAATAAGCATTAATATCAAATCAAATATCAACCATGACCACAAACTATCCATGACTCAAGCAAGAGTTAAGTTTTGAGGCTGAAAAACCCGATTTTGACCTCACTTTCACAAGTATTATATACTTGTAAAAATGAGGCCATAATTTAGTTTTTTGTAGGCTTCAATTCAAAGCTGAATGAAGAAATGAAGAACTAAAGTAAAGGGGTCCAGGTCCATAATAAATATATAATTTTAAAATCTAGATTACTTGTGACGAGTGATCTTCCCCACCTAAAACAAGTAATCACAAGCACTGTCCTAAGGATAACAGTGCTACTTATCAAAATGAGAGCTTCATCAATATTACACAAGTTTATTTTTGGACCTTGGACCATCAAGTCAATTTCATCAATAGGTTGTCATTTCTCATCATCTGCTTATACTGCCTCGTCAAAAGTACCTAGTACCAGCACAACAGCCGGAGAAAAGGATAAAAATTACATTTCCCTTGGTCAACCTACCTTTGAGTCTCATAAGGAATTTTTTACATCTAGTGATGAAGTAAGTTTTCAGTTATCAATTCTTTAATGTCATAATATGATGTATTTTAAAATATTTAACTTTGCTTTATATTTGCATACTTAGGTTATCCCAATGATTACCAGAAAGGAATTTAGAAATCGTCGAAGCACTCTATGTCATCAAGCTCGAGAATATATTCAGAAAAAGACCAACTCTGTTGTTGGATTATTCTCTAATCCCGAATTCAGTCATTTAATTATTCTACCAGCCTCATCGAAAAAATATATGTCCGAAAATATTCCTTATCCTTTTCGTCAGAATTCGAATTTCTTTTATCTGACTGGAAGTTATGATCCAGATTCATTTTTAGTCCTTTCTGTAACGCCAAATAATGAAGAATCACATGTATTATTTATTAATGATCCAGATACGCTCTCAGGTACTCTGATGTTAATTTAAATTTTTATATGCAATTTTTTAACGTCTTCACTTATATTATAGATTTATGGGATGGACCAAAGACTTCACCTAAAAGTTAGATTTTGTATTAAATAAAGTTAGATGCATTTATCTCTTATTATTACATATTATTATTTTATTATCTAAAGTAGTATTTTATATAAATGTAGCTAATACTAATAATTAGATTCATGAGAATCTGAATACCCATTATATACATATTTTTATTTTTTATATATTTAGAAGCAACTGAACACTTTGGCTTTGATACAGCTTATTTTTCCTCAGAATTCCCAAGTTTTCTTAAACACTTTTCTAAAGATTCTAATAACCGTATAGTTGTATGGTGTGAAGATCGTCAATTTGTAGATAATCTATTGACTGACAAATTTTCAACGGAATATAGAAATTTAGAATCACCCAGAAGGATATTGGATCGAATGAGAAATATCAAAAGTCCTGGCGAAATCCAGTTAATGCAAAAATCTTCATCTATTACTTCAATTGCATTTCAGAGGAGCATGAAATTTTGTAAAGAGAGAGTTGACAATCTTTCCGAGCATCAATTATGGGCTAAATTAGATTTCGAATGCAGAGATATGGGAGCTGATCGACTAGGTAACTTAAAATTAAAAGTTTATATGCATTCTCTTATAACTGTATTTTAAATTATTTCATCAAGTCGTTGATGTTAAATAATTTAAAAAAATTGTTTGTTTATCTGCTGTATATAAAATAATTTATCGGTTTATAATTAATAACATCTAATTATTTGCTTACTATTATTATTTTTAGCATACCCGCCAGTAATCGGTATTTTTTAAGCTAATTTTTAATTCTGGATTTTTTGATCATAATTTATTTAAACTTTTTATTAGCTAGTGGTGATCGAGCAAATATTATTCATTATGTGTTTAACTCGAACAAATGCAATCCTGAGGACATGGTAAATATTAATTATTACTTTTTATGTATGTTCTAAAGTTAAAATTTATTTATTTTTAGATACTTGTCGATGCTGGTTGTGAATTTTTTGGCTACTGCAGTGATGGTGAGACAAAATTCATCATTGATTGCTAATGTTTAATTAAAATTTATTCCATCCTATAAGATATTCGGGTTAATTATTTCAACTCACTTTTATTGATTTAAATAGTAACGAGAACGTGGCCAGTGTCCGGAAAATTTACTAATGATCGTCAAAGAAGTCTTTATGAAATGCTTCTGGATAGGCAATGTGATCTAATTAAGCAAGTTCAACCTGGCATTAGTCTTGACCAGCTTTATAGGTCAGTTAGTTTATTTCAATAAGGTTATTATTACATATTATCATTTTCCGATTATGATTTCAATTTTTGTAATGGGCGTTATATTGAGAATTAATTGAATGAAACGACTACGTACATAAATTATAGATACTTATGTTCTAATATTTAAGTGCTACGTATCAAACTATAAACTTAATCTTTATTTTTCAGGACAATGGGGTCAATGTTAGCGAAAGGAATGCAGGACCTTGGAATAATCGGAGGTTTATATTTTTTAAATTACATTTTATGATAAAATTTTCAATTTTTTAATTGCATTTTCACTTATTACTTTTGAAAGAATTTGGATCAAAATCGATTGGTTACGCTGATGTAATGCTCAACTTTTGTCCCCATCACGTAAGTCATTATTTGGGCCTAGATATCCATGATACCACTACCGTTAATAGAAGTGAAGCGCTTGAAGAAGGTATGGCAATCACAATTGAGCCTGGGATTTATCTCAGACCTTGTCATCAAAATATACTAACAAAAGCTGGTAAAGAATTTATTGGGATGGGAATAAGAATTGAAGATGATTTAATTGTAACAAATAGTGGAAATTTTGTTTTAACATCAGCTTGTCCTAAGTATCCCAGTGAAATCGAATTTTGGGCTAATTCATAAAGTTTAATGATTCAAAATTGTTAGCTCGATTGGGAAAAATTCAAACAAAAGATCGTTTGAATGCAAATGGTAAATGGTAAAGGGAAATAATAAACTTAATAAACTTTTTAATAAATAAGTTTATTAAATTTTCAGTCATGCCATACCATGTAAGTATATTGGTAATGGTAGAGCACTATTAAGTTTAGTTCTTAGTTCTTATTTTGTATGATACAAATGCATCTTCAAATTAACTATCAACAAATAATTTTACTTTATTTAAATTAAATACTGAAATAAGTAAGGCTACAATATAGATGCGGTCGTAGTCGTAGGTAGTTTGGCCTTAAAACGAAATAATGTAGTCCAAGCATTCGTTATCGTAATTCAATGTTATAACATTTTTTTTACGTTATTTATAGTAGGATATTATATTATATATTTTTAATTTTTATTACAAATAGTAAATAGAGTAGGTACCTAGTGCCTAGGTAATATATTTTTTGAATATTGCTGTTTTTATTATTAGGTACTTTAGGTATGTGTAATGTTATTCCTAAAATAGAAAGCAAAAATATACAATCTATACGGAGTTTATATAATTTTACATCTAGTAGCTACGTACTTATAATTAGCATTAGTTTTATAATGTCTCAAATGATAAATGTGGATTTATTTATTTTTAAAGTAAAATTTTCATTAAATATCATTAAAATTAGTTAATTATATAAGTACAATATAATCTATTTCTACACGATACATGTATTTAGACTAAAAAAATTTCTTTCTTTCTAAGAATAAAATTAAAAAATGACAAAAGGCAAATTTACAATGAATGAACGTAAAAATAATAGTTTCTTTTTTATCTTTATCAGTTTATCACTTAAAACAAATTAATGACTGACTAAATCTGTAGTAGTGATACATACATACATTTAATTAGTACTCATGTGGACTGTAAATTTGTAAATGGTTAAAAGAGAGGCGGTCAGAGGAAAGTGAATAAAATGTTATACATATTATTATTAATATACCTACAGGATATTTTTGAAAAATTATATACGACATTAATATTGTACGAGGTTAAAAAATATTAAAATTTAGATAAAATAAAAGATAAAATAGAGAGACAAATCAGATTGGTGATAATTAATAATGTAGTCATTGTCATTATATCATCGTCATTAACAAATAAAATAACAAAATAAAACAATTTAACAAGCCATAAATTTTGAGAGAAATTATATGTAGGTAGAGAGAGAGTAGGTATTTCTTAAAAATTTTACGTTTTATACAATTAGGGGTAAATGCTACCATTCTAATTCTACCACTCTAATTTCTCTGGATATTGTCCAGAAAGGCAGGCAACGCAATGGCCAACCTTTTTATCGTCTTTGGATTGTATAGAATAGGTTACAGCACTAAAAAATATAAAAAAGGATTTTAAAAATCAATTGTCATTTCGTAAATCTCAAAATATCATCAATCTAGTACATGTAAGATTTTGAATGCTAACCTGATCAAACCTTCAATTGATAAATACACAAGACTGTCAGCTCCTATAAATTACGTTAAGGATTTTCATTTGGATTTTTTGAGAGTTTGAGTAAAATATTATTATTATGGACTTTGAACTTACCGACAGCCTCTGCAAGTTGGAATGCATCCAATTTATTAGCTATTAATTCTTCTCTTGTGGGAATGTTGATACCCATATAACATGGATATTTGATTGGAGGTGAAGCCACTCGAATATGCACCTATATTTTCATCAAAGTTTTAAAAAAATGAAGAGTAATGTAAGAGGTAATATTTATAAAGTCAAACTTCTTTTGCTCCAGCATCTCGTAAAAGTCTTATTATCGGTCCAATTGTATTTCCTAAAAAAGAAAATTTTCTCTTGAAATGCCTATTACTAAAAATTCTAAACAAGGTAGTGTGCCTTTAATTGTACCAGTAAGTACATTACATATTATCAATTAGCTCACCTCTGACAATTGAGTCATCAATTAGGATTATTTTCTTTCCAAAAACATTGTCGAGAAGAGCTCCGAATTTTTTTGCAACTCCGAGCTGACGAAGCCTTGTCGATGGTTGAATGAAAGTCCTTCCAACATAACGATTTTTGCATAAAACTTCAGCAAATGGGATTCCTGACTGTCTTGCATACCCATGAGCAGCGGCTAATATTATTTATGAGAGAATAATTTTGAAGGATTCCAAAAAATATATCTAATAACAAGTATTATTTTTTTACCTGTTCCTGATTCAGGAACAGAACTAACAATATCTGCATCGCATGGAGCTTCTTTTGCCAGTTCTTTACCACATTGCATTCGGACAGTGTAGACACTTTGACCTAATAAATTTAATATTTTATACCTAGGTACTTAGTATTATTAACTTTATACCTTATATTAGTAGCTAAGCTAAGCTAAGCTAGAGGTTCATATTTCTCGCAGTTATTAAAATTCTAAAGATTAGTGTATTTTGACAAATTTCATCATACCTTCGAAAATAGAGTCTGGTCTAGCAAAATATACATATTCAAAGATACAAAATGCAGGTAGTTTATCATCGGGCCTTTCAACAATTCCAATGCTTTTAATTCCGTTCTTGGTCATTTCCACAATTTCACCAGGTTCAACTTCCCTCTGAAAACATAAACAATTATGTAAGTAACAATACTTTTCATACAAGTAGTTTTACTGTGGATATATGTATTACCATGTATCTTGCTCCAATGGCTAAAAATCCTGATGACTCTGAAGAAATGACCCAACCCTCAACTTCATCTTCTTTATTTTCTAATTCTAGTTTTTGTTGCCCCCTTTTGTAAGTTGGAATAGGGATTAGTTTTCCAAGACAAAGTGGTCGATTTCCATATGGATCTCGTACACCGTAGATTCGATCACGATACATAAGCACTAACGAGTAAGACAATGGGCTTAATTTCATGACATGTTTGATTCTAGCTGGCCAGTTGGGCCCATCCGTTTCACCCTCTGGGGGGTTTAGACATAGAGCCTGAGTTATCAATTCAGAGTCTGACATGGTTGATAGACCAAGACCTCGGTCAAGTACCTGCATCAAATAAAATTTTGAAATATGTGTATAGATAATAGGTACCTACTATGTTTTTCATCTTTTATGATCACACAAGTGTCAATTCACTTCCCTAGTTTTGGGTTTTGGGCGCCTTTGAATTAAAATTGTATATTACAGCTACAGCTTAACTTCATTGCATTTTATTAGTCATCGGCAGCGATTAACATTATGTATAGGATAGGCAATGTACAGATAGTACCTCTAAAATTTAAGTATTCTTAAGTACCTACCTACTTTTGAAATTTTAAAACTCAAATTTTAAATAGGTAAATTTTTGAAATGGAGAAAGTAAATGAACAGATGTAATACTAGCTATGCAATTAAACTTTCTCCAATGCGTAAGTCATGATTTACGTTATACCTGTACATACTGATAGACGCCTACTACATGACATAATAATATGTATACATACATAATATAATATTATTCAATTCAATGAATTGAATTCATAATATCAGTAAATTGGCCAAAAATTCGTTTGATAGCATATAAAGTAGATACTTCATGCATACTCTAACTAAGCTAAGGTAGGGTTGAAGTACAGTTTCTCCTTTGCCGCTGAAGTGTTTTAAGGGTAATATGACATTTATATTAGGTATTTGTAATCATACCATGTAGGAATAGTTCATTTGTAATTTGAGGTAATTTGTACATATAGGATAGGTAAGGTACCCTACTATACACTTTACACTGCACTACTTATGTACTTTCCTATTAAGTAATGTAAGTACCTATAATAAAATAAGTAATAAAATTAAATAAGGTGCCACGTTTCAGGTTTAACAAAATACATAAAATACTAGGTATTATATTACTATATTATTTCATACTTCCGGGAAAAAAATTTGGACACGTTGCTTGCCCTTGTCACCTAACGACGTGGCCGTAAAAGTTATGGGATGGGCATGATGGTATAAATGGTTCTGTTCTGACCTTTTTCCTAAGGGACTCAGCATTGACGAGTTCCCCGTTGTGTGCGACTGCGAGGGCTCCGTGCTGGGTATGGACCACAAAGGGCTGACAATTGAGGGCCTCGGATGCTGCTGAGGTCGAGTACCTGGTGTGCCCGATGCCCAGGTTTCCCTTGATCCTCTGCATCGCACTGTCATCGAAAACATGAGAGACTAGTCCCATCCCTTTGTGCATCGAGAAACGCTTTGTGTCCTCCCCTTTAGAGCTCACGATACCCGCACTCTCTTGACCCCTGTAAGACGAAAAAAGAGTAGTAAATTTACAAGAAAATTTTAGAAAATGTATATTTCGTTTTTTTTATGTCAGAGTCCGAGCGTTAATGTTGAAAATAGGTATATTTAATATAGAGTAGTGTTTATTACCTGTGCTGAAGGGCTACCAGTCCGAGGCATATAATCTGAGAGACGTCGATTTGTGTCGGCCATTCTCCTTTAGCAATGCAGCCGAATACCCCGCAGTTGTGAGTAATGCCCGAATCGGATTTATCTATATTTGTTGATTCCTCCATGTTAATATATTATTGCATAAAATAAATTAAGTAAATGTAAGATAGGAGAAGAGGAATAAGGTCAACAGAGTCTGATTTAAGAGTCACAGAAGAAGAGCACGTGAAGATTTCGTGTGGAGAATATCCCTATACTTGTACTTGGCTATTAGTATCTACTATCTATTACGCAATGTTGAGAACAACCGATCACTTTGAGATTTAGACCAAAGATTTTATAATATCAATTATTTAACAGCGAAAGAAATCTAATTATGTGGGGAGGTGTCTTGGCTCGGAGGACTCTGAAAAAACCTCCTGCACTGCTGGACAACTGGAACTATAAAGTATTTTCAGGAATAGTTAATTGGTATGTAAAAAAATTCACTTACACAGGCACAGGAAAAGTTTTTGATCGAAACTCTAATCAAAATAGTAGTCAGTATAAGTATATAAAATTGCTTGTGATAAAATTTAGAGCCTTTGGATGTAGTAGTAGTACATTTAAGTAAGTATATTAGAAAATGATCAAATAGAGCTGGATAAAATGAGAACAACCTTCAGTACTGGGTATGAGACTGAGGAGCTTAAGGATTTTGCAGGAGTGTCAATTGGAATTGGTTGAAACTTAGGCTTATTTTTTCTATATAGATAATAGATACCTAATGCACATACAAATTACAAATGTAGTAGTAGTATGTACTATGTACATATTTATGTTCATAATGCCTAAAATCATCCATACCTACTGATATTTATGTGCTGTGTACATGACACATAAACAGTATTAGTGTATTAGTAGTATTAGTACCTAAGGAGTTACGAGAGTAGGTAGGTCATACGATGGAAATTCGTTTTTTATCAATATGTAAGTATATTTTTATAAAAAGTAGTTCGACTACGAGACGAGAAGTTTTTCCACAAATAATCATTAAATCACGATAATTATAATCATAATATAGGTAAAATCATTTACTTGTAGCAAAGTTTCAAAATTTTTGAATAGTTGAAACCAAAATAGTTCTTGTTTCATATGCTTACATTCATTGTACTAATTTAAAATTTCAAAAAAATTTTCATTTGACTCACCTGGAAGACATATTTTGTTAGATAGGTATAAGTTAGTTTCTAATTCTTAGCTTTAGCTCAACACATGCCCGTAGAGTACCTAGGTAAAAGGAATACATTTTCATAATATTTGAGTTGATTAAGAAAATCTTGTTGTAATATTTGGTCTATCCTTGTCATATCTGTATAATTGATAGTAGTTGGTATAATTAATATAATCTATATTTAAGTAAAGATATGACAACTTTCTTTGTAAAAATACGGATAAAACATTTAAAGAAATGTAAATTGAACTTTAGTAGGTACCTATGTTTACAAGAAGTCGCCGAAGGGGAAACCAGTTAAATAAGAGAAAAATGGCTTTTATAAAGAAATACTGTAGAAATACATAATGGTGCCTATTTAAAAGCTGTATCAGAAGTCAGTAGCTAGATTAGGTAGTATGGTTTTTTGTTTTTGTCTGTGCATGCTACATACTAACTCAACTAATACAAGTAAGATTCGAGTACAGTTCGAGTATGAGGGCCCACGAGAATGAAGATCAGGACCGTCTGATCAATGCCTGCCATCATACCAGATTAGACCAGTTTCTTGATTCTGATTATACTACATACTTAAGTAATTATCATTATCATTTTTATATCAAATATTTGTTATATAAATATACATGTTATAGCATTGATAATCTTACGAAACATCACGAGCGATTTTTCTTTTACTTACAAATTTAACTTTTAATTATATATGTATTGTAGGGTACTAATAGTTAATACAGATAGTAATAGGCAGTACTATAATTCTAACTTATGCATTCTCTGAATAATACTATTAAAGATTATTTAAACTTATACATTTTCATTTTCAATTTAATCAAATCCTCATCGACTTATTAAAAATACTATTTAAATGTGAGTATTACCTACTTACTACTTACGTACTTATCTTACTAATAAATGATCATAAATACTATGTATGTAGCGTACATACATATTGCTCCATTAAATAACAAAATTAAGCCGATCTCATTTAACTATTTAAAGTCCTTAGTAAAAAATGTCTAGTGAAACACATAAATAGGTTTGAAATGAAATGAACATTTTTATAAAAAGTGAGATTATCGCATGCCCTGATTTGTCTATATGTAAGCTAATCTTCAGTATGTATGTACATAAGTAAGTATTTCGTATTCGTAAGTACTACATGTAGGCAGTAAGTATATGTACTACTCGAATTCGAATGTAATAGATTAAAAACACGAAGAAATGATGTATGTAGTAATCAGATCAATAAAAGTACAGCAGATATGAATATTGTATTATTGCGAAATGTAAATTAATATTTTCTTACATTTGATTCATTATTATACGAGTACCCTACTATAACTTTATAACATATGTACATACATAATTTAGCTACTTATCTATCGTATTAATATAAATGAACAGTTTTTCTTCTGGAAAAGATAAGTAGGCTGATAGGTAGGTATTTAGATGGATTTCAAATTTACTCATCGCTGTCTCTTAAGTAAAAATAATTACCAGATTTCTGTAAATGACATGACTAGCTAATTTTCCGCCCTATATTTTATCCAATGGCATGTGAAACTTAGGGAGGTGTGTTTTAATATTAGATTTATAAGCAATAATTTAGATAAAATATCTTATAATCACTTATAATCCTTCAAATGGGTTATACTTATGTTTATTACTAGACTAATGTGAATATTTATGTATCTTAGCATAGGTACCCTACATTTCACCAGTTGAATTTTTCTAATATGGCTATTGGCTAATCTAGCTCAAAATGATTGGTAAATATCAGTTCAAGATCAAGATCATCATCTAATTTACCTAAACTAGGTAGGCACTAGGTACATTACTAATGATAGATATAGTAGTGTACGACCTAGTATATATGTTTGAATTTGAACTTTTTAATGTCTAGTAATCTAACGAGGCTCTCAGATTAAATTCAATCTCATACACTACCATTTATTTTAAAGCATACCTGGAACTGTTATAATATACCTCCTAGTTCAAATAAATTTAATGGTCCGAGAAATGAAATAGCAAACTCAGCATATTTTGTAATATTTTTTGAAATATATTTAAATGCATTTTTAATTGCTAGTGTATCATACGAGTATATTACCATATAAAGAATAATCTGTATTAAATCTTTAGATATTTCATTTTAATTTTCGTAATATCACTTGATATTATTTGGAATTGGCTTGAACGTCACTTGTCAATTGTCAACAAATTAAAGCCTGGAAAAATTGATAAGAAATATAATACCTTTTCAATGAGGTTCTCATAAACAATTTTTAGTCTCATGCCTGAAACGAATTTATGGCTTAAAGTTAAGAAATCTATTTTTGATTTATCATTATCATGTATTACAATACCTACGCCTACGTATCTAAATAATCTTACCATTACATTATACTATATACGGCTTAGTGTATCGCTAGGCTAGAAACATTAGGTAAATTACAATAAATATTTGTCAGATATTTCAACTTATTCGAAAAATATTCTTCGAATAGTAAGTACTTTATTGTCTTTTGAGTAGGCACATTTGAATAGCAAGGTACATGTACATATGTACATACCTACTATGACTATTAGTCTTGGTCATTATCGTTAACCTTAAACTAGTATAAACTTTTGAGTATAAATAGTCTAATAAATAATAAAATTTTATTTACTCAAACGACAAACTAATACCATCTTAATCAGCGTTTTTAAATCAAATTTGACTTTGACTTGGCTAGACAGCATTTTATTTTTCTTGTAATTCATGGTTAATAATAGTTCCATTTTCTTTAAAATTAAAGCAGCTGCTAAATCTGAATGAGGGAAACAAGAGCCGAAGTTGATAGTAGTAGTACATATTATAATTACACTACTTAATTTATAGTTCGACTTTAAACACTATTGAACTAGGGTTTATTTTATGGTTTATGGTTAAGACTATGACTATGACTATGATACAATGCAATGGCAGGGTATCAGTCAGCATCATTAATAGATTAAAAGCATTTTTCAAGGGACGAAGTACTAAGGATCAGGAATTAAGATATGAGTCACAAGTACAAGATAAAATTATTAAAGAATACCTAATTTTTCTTTGAACCTTATTAATAAACTTAATACCAATACCTTTTCGAATGTATAACAAATATTATGTAGAATTCTTTTGCATGAGACTAATAAGTACCTAGGAACAATACCTAGGTACTAAACGGTAATAGATACACTAATAAATAATTTTTGTTAAAAATTATTTTTGAGTATCTTAACTACTTTACCTAAACAATCTTGTAGTTGTAGTTTAGGTTAGCACCATTTTAACCCATGATGCAGATTAATAAATGCCATAAAAAGTCAAAGACTAGTCTAGTAAAACTAGTCTAGTAAAAGTCTAGTAAAACTCTAGAAAAGAAATAGGTAAGTACCTACTTAAATGAAATGACACATACTTACTATAGTATCAGTATTACATAAACATATAAAATTACCGAATTCAAGCTTTTTAACTTTGAATATGCATAGGGTACTGGGTACGACAGGTAACAGGGTATATACTTACTGTAAATTAATAAATTATAAGTGTTAGTCAGTAGAGTAGCAGCAGGATACTATACATGTATTAAATAGTACTCGTACATGCCTTATTATTTATTATAAAATAAGTAGTTTAAGTTTAATTTTAGTAGGTATCGATACTGATACTGATAACTAATTCAATAAATTATGTAATTTATATGATAATGACATTTCAATTTGAAAATTTATATGTAATTTTACTGCAGTAGATTTGGAATATTCATTTCTTCTGTCTATGATAAGTTTAATACTGGATCCGAAATCAGAATACATTCAACACTCAAACTCAAGCAAATGGATTCATGGAAAAATTGCCTTTGGCTCATTTCGACTATTTCAGATATCTTAAATAACTTTTTTACATAAATTACCTATACATTATACATATTATATAATACACTGCTATGTAATACTACCATACGTACCTATGTGTATATGTATGTGTATATGTATATGGAAATGTACGTAGCTTAAGCTAGAGTTGTTCATACGTATGTAGTATTTATAGTACCTAAAGATAAGTACTTATTGTTAGTTGTAATCGTAGATGTATGTAATACTAGTACTTCTTATATTTGTATTTTTTACTTGCGTACTTTTTAACATCGACTACACAATTAGGTATTAGTATTATAGGTATGATAAGTAAGTATGGCATCTTTTACAAATGTTAGTATTGCTTACTTATATATGAATTTACACATAAAAATAAATTTAAAGGGTCAAGGCGAGCTGTGTAACTCTCAAGGGCAACCAGATCATTGGTTGAGTCCAGGACTTTAGGTTTTAAGTTTTAATTCTTTGAGTCATAAGCCCACTCACTTCCGCGACTTTGTGCCACCAATTTCGTGTCTCTCTCCAGGAAAAGTAAATACATTAATATCGACTATTGAATCCATCAAGAAGGCAAAATGGCAGGTAACAAGAAACCCTCATCTAAATCTAGACTCTTTTAATAAAATAAAATACCATCTAATATTGTTTTATTAGAATTATAAATCTTAGTCTAACTCTACTTTGCCTAATATTAATCAGTCAAAATAAAATCTTATCAATAATTGTAAAAAGTTATTAAAATTTTGATTTCTGAGCAGATTTAACCACCGGAAAGCTTATAATCGAGGGAAAGACAAAACAAATTCTTGAGCTCCCCAAACAGCCTGGATGTGTTTTGGTCCAGTCCAAGGACAAGATCACAGCGGGTGATGGAGCTAGAGCTCATGAATTGGCCGGAAAAGCTGCGATTGCCAATGCGACCACTTGCAAGGTATTCGAGCTTTTAAACAAGGTTGGCATGAGGACTCACTTCATTAAGAGGGCCCTGGACACTGCTTTTGTGGGCAAGAGATGCGACATGATCCCCATCGAGTGGGTCACCAGGAGAGTCGCCACTGGATCCTTCCTCAAGAGAAACCCCATGGTTAAGGAAGGATTCCGATTCAATCCTCCAAAACTCGAAACTTTCTTCAAGGTTAGTATATACATATCATACTTTCAATAATTAGCACAAATCTCGTGACTCGTGACAGAAACAGAAATTATGTAACATGTATTAACTAGGCACCGCAATAATAGCCAATACATAGCTACATAATAAGCACTACCTTTATTATCTACGCGGACGCTACCTACTACATACTATGTGTTATGTAGCCCCAGTTCCATTCCATTCCAGATTCCAGATAGATATTCCAAAAACTTGTTTACACGTTTTGTTTTCTATAAAAGTTAGGTAAGTACCTACCTATTTTATTATGTAGGTATTTGGTTTTACATATTATTATAATAGGTAGATTTTTGTATAGTAGGTAAATACAATTTTTCATTTCAACATTATTATTAGGTATGTATTTAATTCGCTATACATTATACATACATAACATTCAACATTAACATTCATAGGTACTGGTCTGTCTGGTATGTATGAAGAAAATAAGAAATACATAATAATAATAAGAAAATAATAATAAGAAAATAAGAAATACTTGCTATTTTTTAAATACATGTGGTAGTCCTACTAGTCAAACTCATACATTATACAAGCTATATAAAATCACAAAGACTTACAATAAGTATAGATACTAGAAAATGTACATAGGTAAATACGTGTACCTACACCTACATCTGATAATTGTAGGATTATCTTCTAAACTGAGAATGAGAAGAATTTTGCATATATTTATTATTAATCGACAGAATTTAAGTGAGAATTTTTGATATTTTTCGGTAAATCTTCAACTAATTTTATTATTTAACTAGGATGATGCTAACCATGATCCACAATGGTCTGAAGAGGATTTGATTTCTGCCGAATTAAAAGTTGGCAAACATACCATAACAAAAGATGATGTTGACCTTATGAGCCGAATGACAGTCGGTGTTTTTGAAGTACTTGAACGAGCTTGGGCTTCAATCGATTGTGCACTCATTGATATGAAAATTGAATTCGGGATCACAGATGATGGAGAGATTGTTGTCTCAGACGTTATCGACTCTGATTCTTGGAGACTTTGGCCATCAGGTATAATCAGTAATGGAATGCTTAATATATAAATATGCTCGTATTCGAATATTCTGAGTATTCTTATAAGTATAGACACATTTGATTAGTAATTAGTAGTAGACACATCCCTTGCTATAACTATTATAAAATTTGGTAAATTTTATTTTCCAGGTGACAAGAGACTCATGAAGGACAAACAAGTTTACCGGGATCTTAAGACTGTAACGCAAGAAGCCTTGGATCAGGTTAAGGCTAACTTTGCTTGGATTGCTGAGCGATTAGACTTACTCTTGCCAGCACCAAAATCATTGGTAATTTAACTAATTTTTTTTATAATACTTTTCATAATTATCAGGATAAGTTTAATAAACACAATTTTAAATTTTTCAAAAGGTTGTTATTCTTATGGGATCACCAACCGATGAAGAGCATTGCAAGAAAATTGCAAAAACTTGCCGAGACTTGGGTGTCCCTTGCCAAATGAGAGTAACATCAGCTCATAAAGGAACTGAAGAAACGATGTCCATTCTTGCTCAATATGAAGGTAGCCTACCTCTATATTATATACTGATGTAGGAGAATATTTTGTGAAAGAATTTTCACTTTATTTTTGAGAATTTTATTAATAGGCTCAGGCGTCCCAACCGTGTTCGTTGCTGTTGCTGGACGATCAAATGGCTTAGGGCCAGTTCTTTCTGGAAATACAGCTTATCCAGTCATCAATTGTCCACCTGTCAAACCAGAAACAATGTCCAGAGATGTTTGGTCATCTTTGGATGTACCATCAGGTAAAAAAATATTATAAATCATGGGTATTATAATTATTACAGAGTACCCATTCATGGGTGCTCTGCTCTGCATCTGCATCTACAATTTATGTATGTACAATTACTTGTGTAGTGTAGTAAGTAGTACCTACATATAGAAAAAAAACGTTACTATTTATAAGTAAGTAAGCAAGCAAGTAATACATATCTACCTATTAACTACAAGTACTACAAAAAATTTGAATTTGAAACTAGGTCTTGGTTGTACAACAGTGCTTTATCCAGAAGCAGCAGCTCTTGCATCAGCTCAAATTTTGGGACTTACTGATCACGTTATTTGGGCAAGACTTCGTGTCAGGGCTCTCACCAACTTTGCAACTCTTAAAAAAGCTGATAAAATAACCAGAGAGTTCTAAAAAGAAAATTTAGGTATTAGGAAATCCATACTCCTAAATGAACAAGACTTTTTCTATCTACAAACTTAATACACTTAATATTACTATAAATTGTTATATGCTTGCATGTAATCTTTTTTAATATTTTCAAAGTTAATTCATCCATTTCTTATCTTACTTCTTTCTTGTATCGTCAAACTTCTGTGGATATTACTACTACATTCTATTATCTTTAATGGGTCAGTGGAATTTATCTCTTTGAAAGCATGTCATAATACCTACTTGTACGTAATTTGTATTTACTCGTACATTTACATTCTTGCTCTCTGTTTTAAAATATACTTATTCTATTGCTAAAAAATAACAAGTATAATAAAAGTACAGTAGTATCAAAATCAAATTATGCAAATTCTAATAAGATAAAGAAATCTATTACACTTATAATATAATACTACATTAAGCAATATTCGTGTCTTCGTGAAAGTTATTCAATGGCTTATTTAAGATGCTGTCATAGGCCATAAGAAACATGCTGATGATGCTGGGTCTTCAATTTTTAATTATTTCACCAATAACATTCATATCATTTTTTATTAAGTAATAGTATCAAAGTTTACTAGTATGTATTATTGTAGTTAGATGATTTAATACGAGTACCCTACTCACTCACTTCAGTTAGTAAAAAGCTGCTTATTTTTACTGATACTATTATTTAGTATCCTAATAAGGAATAGTTTAGGGTTCCTAACTCTAACCTACTTTTAAATAATCATTAGTATTAGGTAGGTACCATACTAATATAAGTGTACTATCAGTACTTACTTGCTGGATCTAATCATCCAGCAGCCAGCATATAGCATATAAGGTAGGTACTAGGTAACAAAGCTAAAATAGGTTTTTTTGATATACCTAGGTAGTATATTTAAAAAGTAGGCTTAAAATTAAAATGTTGGAAATATTTTGATATCAAATTATCGATTACGGATAGATTAGAAGATACTTATGCTTAGTACTTAAGGTAGGGACCTTAAGTACTAAGCTAAGTACTAATTCTAAGTACTAATCGTAAGTATCGGTAGGTACTACTAGGTAATAGGTACCCTAAATTAAGTAGGTCGAGATTTTTAACGTTTACTTTAGATCTGGAAAATTTTTAAGGACTTTATAAATAGACCTGAAAATTCATAATCAAATCAAAATATCGAAATTCAAATATATACGATTATAAAATATAAACTCGTTTATAGAACCCTTATAAACTTCCCCTTCCCTGTATCTCGGGAAAAACTGAACCGATTTATATCTCAAAAAATGACTTTTCAAAAGGATTAATGGCATGACAGTATTCAGTAATCGTAATCACTGATCCTAATCCTAATCACATAAGATCACAATTTACAAACCATAAAATAAGATCACCATAAGATAAGGTGAGTTAAAATATCAAATTTTTCTGACGATCAAGCATAAAAATTAAATATATGCATTTCAGTAAAAAGCAACTTGAAATTAAAAAAAAAATTACATCTGGTAAGGCAAACGCATTTCAATCTTTCAATCAATTAATGTAAAATAAAGTAACTAAAACAAGTGCCTAGGTATATAAATAGTTGATTCGTGTCAACTTAAGCTAATACTAATTTTTGGAATCAATCCTATCAAAATGCTCAATGTATCCGTATTAGGTAATAGGTATACATGGAGTAGAATCCAATAAAATACTTCATTTTCAAAATAGGTATGTTGTAAGTTTTTTATATCTCTACTCTTTTTATATCTCATATTCAGTAAAATGGTAAATTACCAAGTAGGTATGAATTTATTTAACAGTATTTTAATTTTATCCACAATGCAAAGTAAATATTATAGCAATAAAATGAGTAGGTAATCTTTAATGATGATAATTTATAAAAATGATACACACAAACAGAATAAAAAAATTAAAGGATAATTAATAAGATGAGAATGAGAGAATCAATTTCAATCTTATTTTAAAAAAACGATATATTCCAGTCCAGTCCAAGCATAAAAAGTAAAAATGTTGGGTATATCAAATTACATTTTAACTTTTTACTAGATATTTATTAATTACGACTAATTTACCCAGTAATTAATAATAATAATTTAATTTAATTAATACAAATTAAATACCTATCTGTATTATAAATTATAATATAATACATTCTAGAACGATTGATTTGATTTGAAAGCAATAAACGGTATAATATATTCCTATATACTTACAATAAAATAAATGACTTAAGTTGAGATTGTTCTTTAAATAATTTAATTGTAATCGTAATCGTAATCGTAATCAGTATACCTATAAAGAATTCTTTAGTTGTATAGTTGTCAATTTCTTAAATCAATCAATATCCAATATTGCGGTTTTTTCTCTCCGGAAATTTCTTGAAAAGTTCTTAGAACAACCGTTATTAATAAACTATTATATTATTGGTATGTATACAGTTTATACATTAACATAAAATATTAAAAATTATACATATCTGTACCTATACTGCAAAATAAATATTTAGTGCTACTATTTTAGGAAAAAGTAAGGTAGGTATGTTAATACATTAAATTATAATGATTATTTGATCCTCTATAGCTAGGTAATTATCTTTGGTATTGTTGAAAATAATGTTTCTCTATTATTAATTAGTAAATTAATACATTATATACATTCGCATCTTATTAATACATATATTAATAGATTAACAATAGATAGTATTTCAATAAAATTCTATAATGATTAGAATATACATTCCAAAAGAGTATCTTACATATTCATATTAGTACACTTTTTATATTAGGTATTTTTAGAGTGCCTCTATATATTTTAAAATCTCATTTAATATATTTTTACTATACATATTTTAGGTATATCAGTATTAACATTATAGTAATACATACTTATATCAATTCAAATTCTCAAATTCTAATAAATATTTCTTGTTTTACGAGTATATAAGATCAATTGAATGATCACTGCACGCACTGAACTGTTTACACAAGAAAAAAATACCTTCTAGCATGTTATTAGTGTTGGCAAGTAAATGTGCCTAGTGCCTACCTATCGAATCTTTAAATTTGATTCTTTTATTTTAGAGAGTATAAATTTGCATTTTGGCAAATTGTATTACATATTAGAAATATTCATAAACATTCATAAGTAATCAATTTACTACTTAATTTATATAAATACATTTAAATAGTTCTTTTCCTTTTTCTATCAATTCTATCAATATGAATAGGAGTAAGGGTAACAAAATAATTTTATTCTTTTTTAATAGAATTTTATAGCTAGATTAGACATTATGTAGGGTACCTACCTACTTTGTATTTTATACTACTTAATTTAATTAACAATTATCATTTTTTTAAATTCAGAATTTCATTTTAGTTTTAAAATCAAATTTTAGTTAAAAAGTGAATATTAAATAGTGATAATTAAAAAGTACACTCAACCAGACTATCTAATTTTTTTTATACTTTAGTAAGTATAATATTTATAGATGTGTAATAAAAATAAATCTCAAAAACTAGAATCTTCCTCGTAGATAAAAACACAATAGAATATAAAAAGGTATAATAAAAATTTAATAAATTCTAGCTTTACCTGGCTGACCTATAAACCAGTAGCAGTAAAAAGTACGAGTAATAGTAACTAATCAGATTCATAATAGTAGGTATGTAGGTTATTTGTTTTTTATGACTTTATATTGGTTATGAAGCTCGAATATTATTCGATGGAAATGGAATGGATGACATTGGAGGAGTCTGCAAACCCATTGTTTCAAATACAGAAAATTTGAAATCTCGTCTATAAAATCGGTTTTTCTTTTGCTCATATTCTTTCTGATTTATCTGTAAAAAATACAAACTTTAGAACTAAAACTTTAAAGCTAAAACCACACAAAGTAAGTAAATATAAATAACCTACCGCAAGCCATGGATGCATTAAGACTTCTTCAGCTGTTAATCGGAGATCCACATCAATTTCGATCATTCTGTATATTAAATCTTTTGCATCATCAGATATATTTTCCCATTGATCAGGATGGAAATCAAACTCTCCAGTGAGTATAAGATCAAACAAATCATCTTGTTGACCTACATTATACAATTAAAATTAAATATTAAATAGATGGGTGCATAGTGCATAGACATTAAGTACATAGACACGCTCAGAATTTTAAAAAATTAAATTAAAATTGTATTGTATTGATTCATTTATTTTTACCGGAAGGACTCGCAAACGGTGGGTAACCGCAAAGTAGAACATATACAATGACGCCTAGTGCCCATACGTCAACTTTTAGGCCGTACCCAGTTTCAGAAAGAATTTCAGGTGCTAAACAGTTATCAATTAAAATTAAATATGAGAATATTGGAGGGAAATGAAATCGAATAAGAGCATTTTGAATGAATTCCTTTCTAAATTAGTAAAACTTACCGACATATGTAGGTGTGCCTAAAAAGATATTAATAATTAGTATTAAAATTTTTAAAAGAGATAATATTGCGATATTATTATTTATCGTAGCATAATCTATTTGGGTAAATTCCAACTTACCGCATATTGTAAAAAGTGGAGATGGGCCTTTAACAATCTGAGCTAGCCTAAAAAAGAAAATAAAAACAATAGATACCTAGTAATTATAATTATAATAGAAATTGCAACAATTTTAATTAAATATCTTACCCAAAATCTCCTAACTTAATTCTACGCTTCTTTTGACTATCAAAGCTAACCTGTAAAAATAGAATAGGTAAATATTTAGCTTGAGCTGATATTTTATTAATCATAAAAAGTGACTCAAAATGGTTTTTTAATTCAAAGTAAAAGTACTAAAAGGTTTTCCGGCTTAATATCTCTATGAACGATTTGGCGAGAATGAAGGTAGGTAAGAGCTGAGCTAACGTCTCTAGTCATTGATGAACTATCAACTTCCGTGAATTTCGTGGCTTTGGCAATGGCATTAAACAAATCGCCGCCCTAATAATAGAAAAAATTAATTAGTACCTAAGTTAGTATGGACTATGGACATAATGAACAAAATTTTTACCGTTACTAGTTCCATAATTACATAAAGTTCATTAGTGAAATCAAATTGATGGTGTAAATGAACAATATTCGGATGATTTAATCGATTTAATATATTCACTTCATGCATAGGTGGTGAATCTTGATTGCATTTGCTTTTATCGATAATTTTCATTGCAAATTTTTCTCCAGTAGATTTATCACGACACACTCTTACAACTGAAAAATTCCCATCTCCAATCACATCCCCAACATAATATTTATCTGTAATTTCTACAGGAAATTGTGAAACTTCAGTAAAACTTCCCGGGTTAACTGTATACGATGATGTAGCCAATCCAGTAAATCGTCTTGAGGAGCTTAGAATACAGAAATATCAAAATTATTTTATTTTTCGTGATAATACTATCTTATTCTTAGCTTTAGTACTTTTACTACTCCTTAATATATATCTACCTTTTTCGAGGCCTAATGTCAGCTTTTACAGATTTCACATGTGGTTGTATAGATCTGCACTCTAAAATTGTAAAAGAATTGAATATTGAGAATAATTCAGAGAGAGCGACGAACGAGTACTTATTATGAGCTACGTTACGAGTAATCATTTCATTAATAAAAAATACCATCTGGATCTAATTGAAAATCCTCAATCGCTACACGATCAGTTGTAGATGCTAAAAATATATCTTGATGGTCAAAAAACCCTTCTAAACTTAATACCTCTTCCCCATCTGAAAAATAATGCAATAAATTTTTTCTATATTCCTAACTTTGTTTTATATAAATCATTTTGATGTTAGGTATTAAATTAAGATCATCTTACCTAGTTTATACATTTTTCTTATAGCACCTTTGTCCGGCTTGAGTTTAATGCAGATATCATTCAAAACTTGGTCAAATGATCGTGCAGTTTTTTGATTTAGCAAATATTTGAAAGATTTTCTCGGTCTCATACCATTTCTTATTATCTTCATAAATGTTTAAATGAAATTAGTACATATATAAAAATATAATGCATTAATTATATACTGTATTAGCATTCTGAAAATATTGTAAAATATTTAATTTACGGTTATAAGTCGAGGTCTAACAAATTCATTTCTTGTCGGTGTTGTCGATTTTTCTATAAATAAATAGATAATGGTAATATTTTTTAGCAATTAAATACAATACAATTTATGAAGAAAAGCAATAAATTAACTACCTTTATGTGATCGATTATCCTTAGTTGAATGCATAGCATTCAGTTTCTCAATGTGGTTCTTTTTGTATACCTTTACTTTACTTGGTGACGTAGAAATAACTGGTGTGGAATGTGTCATAATGCTATGAGACGTTGATGAATTATTAGATTCAGGCGAAAAAGAAGTTAATTTACTTGACGAATTTAAGTTTTGAACACCATTGTTGTTTAAAAAATTATTGTTAATATTTTTGGTGGTAACTAGACTTATTCTTTTGGGAATTTTTGAAGAAAAAGTTGAATGTGAGTGTCCAATGTTATTGATCGATGTTGTTGATATTTTTTTATCAATTATCCGTTCATCATTATTTGTTGTAGATATAGTTATGCTATCATTTATATTCGAGATTAAAAGACTAGACTCAATAGAAGAGCTTTGTGAGGCATCCAAAATTAAAAGACTTTCATCAATTTTTATTTCACTATCCTCATCACAGCTTTCAACATTTGTCACCATCATTGGAATAGACAAAGCATCATTATCAAGTGATAAACTATCATCGATACTTGACTCGGTAATTTTGTTACTTTTTTCACCCCCAAAATCTTCAATACTTGTCGTCATATCTTGTTCAGATATCGTTTTAACAATTGGAATGACGCCTGAACTTGCAATTTTTTGCTTTCTCCTCTCATTTTCCACAATGACTGATTTTGTAAAAATTGTTCGATGATCTCCTCTCGAATCTCGTCGAACCTTTGATGCATTGACTGACTTGGGACGGTTTCTATTAACTAAAGATGATGCATCTGATGTATTGGCCGCAGATGATAAACTGCATTGTTTTTGCCTATGTTGCACTTTATGTTGGCTATGCGATGACAACTCACTTTGCTCAGTACATTCTGATCTCCTTCCCTAAAAATTGAGTTCAATAATTAAAAGATACCTATTTAAAATTGCTCTTTATATAGTATAAAGGAATAAAGGTATTGAAATTGAAACACTTACCAAAGGAGAAGGAATTTTACTTCTAAAATCTCGTTTCTCTTTATCCCTCAATGAACCACATTTTTTGGCGACCAAATGATTTGTTTGCTGATGTAATTTCTCTAAATTATTCTTATTTGTAGGAACTTGAACATTATTTTCTTCTTCTATATTATCATTCACAGTCATTTCGGCAACAAGCTTGAACTTGATTTATTTTCTAAAAAAAACAACAATTATGATTAGTAATTAGAACTCGAAAATGATAAGTATTGATCCAACACCAATTTAAAAATGGTAAAGACTACAGCATAAGGTAGGTACTAATCGTAAGTCAGTACGTTTAAAACTACTATTTATCTATGAACAACTTGAAGAATTTAAAATATCTTCTCTAAAAATCTGAAGATCTACACTCTACACACGAAAATGAAATAAAACGGAAAAGTTTTATTTAAACTTTTAAAGTAGCTAAGGATTATTGATAAAGTAGGGGATCTAGCATCTACCTTCCAGAAATAAAAATTGTATAATCAAGACCAAATCATGATTTATGGGCTATAAATAATAATAATAATAATAGTAGGTACTTTTATGTGTTCTACTAAAATTTCATTTATCACTTATATGGTAGTAGATATATAATATAGGTAACACTTAACATTAGCTAAATTATAGAACAACCTTAATAATAGTATCGTATAATAGGTATATAGCCTATATAATATAGGTAAATGTAAGGTTACTAACTACTCGACGATTTACCTCGTCATACCTGCTAGAAATGCATATAATGCACATGCATGCACTTATAGAAAATTGTCGATATATTTTCAATTTCATTGACACCACACTCTACTTTTTTCAAAAATACCAGCTATGTCTATGATCGAAATAATATCTTGATGTACCCAATTGCTTTTTATACAAGCTATTCAATTCAAGTATTAAGCTAAGCTATTTATTAAAACATTTGCACTAAAAACCAATGTACTATACTCTTTAGTGAACACGATATTAAATAATCTATACCAAGCCTATATTTATTAACCAAATAAGGAGAATTGTGTCAGGGTTATTCACATTTTCAACACGAATGTATGTACTCAAATTCAAGTATGTATGGTTTTAATTTTATTTCTGCATTCGGGTTCGGGTTCGGGTTACTATACTTAAGTTTTAGCTTAATTAATTCAATTTTTACCTAACCTAACCTAACCTACTTACTATCACTATCTGTTCTGTACCTATAGTTCAGTACCTACATATTATATTCATTATTAATGTATTATGTAGTGAAGTGAGTGTAGTAGATGATAGGTGCTACTTCCTATAGGTGTAATCTACTTACTGTATACAGTGTACCTAGTTGAGTTATGTTTAGTAAATTAATAAATTACATATTTTAATTTTATTACCTATTTAAGTTGATTATACTAATACTTTAAAATTACTTGAATCATTTACGTAAATTCAATTCAATGCAATGTCCTAAGAGATCAGACATCATTCATGAGACTACAGCATAGAATAGACACAGACAGACGGATTGATAATGACTAGGTGATGAGGATGATGACAAGAGGGAAGGAAGAACGAGGTGAGGACTGAAACTGCAAAATTCCATTAATTAATTAACATAATTAAAATTTTATTAATATATTTTATGATATGGTACGACCTACTGTCTACTTGTTCCTTTTATCACTTTTAGGTAAACTATAACCTATACTTATGGTATACCAATTCCTATCCTACCTAAAATTTAGAATGTATTCAAAAATTCATTTTAATTCAACTCAGGAAATTCCGATTGATGGTAGCCTCTAAACTAGGATTCATAAGGAAATACATGTTAAGATCGAGACCAAGCTTTGGTTTTTTAGAGCTGAATTAAAAGAATAGATAAGATATTGCCTTTTCCATTTTAAAATTAAATACAAAATTGTAGTAAAGTAGTAGACTACTTACTATACGAGCGGAACAGTATAAAATGGGATGTATCATGTAAATAATTTCGATAAAAAATATACGAAGTATATTGTAGCCTGTAGGTAGTAGCTAATCCTAAAATCCTAAGATATATATTAAGTAGGTAATGAGAATTGAGAATGTATTAGGATTAGATGTAGTGAATTAAGGTGATAATAATTACTTACGTTTTAAAAAGATTTGATTGCTTTGTTGAAGTTACAGTCAGAGTCAGAGCTGAGTCCAGTTCATGTGTCAACTACCTATTAGATTTAGAAATTTTGTAAATGAGTAATTTTCTTAAACATACAACTTTACTTACAAAAGTAAAGTTAAATATTCATTTAAAACAGCATTCCAAGTATTTAGGTTAGGTCTGTACCTATTCAGTAAAATGTAATAGGTAAGTCTGCTATATACTGGCTAGGCTTTTGAGGAGTTTAAGGAACAAAACATGAAATAATTTCATAATAGAAAATTAGATTGATAATTTCTAATACAATACATATCAACTAACACTAAAAAATATGTAGTATATGTATGTAGTAATAATATAATGTAATAGTTAGTGTAGGCATAATTATTATTTATTATTAAATATTAGTATGTAGGTACCTATAGCTCTGCTTTATGCTATACCTACCTATGTTGTTTTAATTTTTTGGATTTTGGACTTGCTTTGTTCAAAATCAAAATAGGTAGACCTATGACATAGTAATACAAATCATTATAATAATATACCTACTATCTGTACTTACTAGGTACTTTGTAGTTAAGTAAATTTTATTGTTTTTGGTTTTAACTTTTAACTACATAATAATATGTATACATAATACATATTGACTACTCCACATCACACTCTACAATATTGAATAAAATACCCAATTTTTAAAAATATGGTATACCTATATCTATTTTATGATAAAAATATGTTTTACTTACACAATTGCCAATATTTTAGATAGAAGGAAAGGAAACAAACGATGGTGGACGTCAAAATACTGATTATTATTTATGGATGGTAAAGAAAATACTTTAATAGGCCATATTCTTTTTAATTAGCCATTTGCTTCAAGTTAGGTTGATAATGATAAGAATTTTGACTTGAGGTATTTATAATTTTACTTATTCTACACCTTTTTTTTAGTACACACCACTTTACTTTTACAAATAATTTAAACTTGAATTTAAAGACACTTTAAAAATTTCCTAAAAATATCGCAATCAATCGATCACAAATTCACAAAACACCCTACATTTAGTATTTTAATTTTACATTAATTTAAAAAAATTTAGGGGGCTTAGCTTTAGCTTCTGCTGGTTTGTAATTTTAGAGATTTTTTTAAAGTTTTTTCTCACTTTTGTTTTTTGATTTTTGTCGAGTTTGCTGACCTGCTGCTGACGGCTGACCGTAAAGTTAATTGTCGAAACAAACTTTTTAGAAGTTTTTTAAATAATTTGTAGTCCTAGTAGTACTAGTACAATACAAAATACTAGACTAGTAAGTTAGCAGGCAAGATAGTGAATATTATGTAGGTATTATGGTAGGTATATGTATTAGTTAGAAAGAGAAAGAGGACTACTTTTTTGTACATGATCAGCAGGTATTATTTATACAGATAAAAGTCTACATTACATTACATTGTACATAGCTACAGCTACAGTCTACATACAGTATAGTAAATAGGTAAATACTAGTAGGTAGGTAAAGTTCATAATGCTATAATACATGAATGCAAGTACATATGTAATGTATTTTATTTTAGTTAGTTGAGTAGAATTATTATAGAATCAGTCAGTAGTAGTAGTCAGTAGGTAGTATATCACTCGACTCATTCGATTTCGATTCGACACATGATAATGATGAATACCTACATAATATACTAAATTAATGGTTAAGGTATTTGTAATTGTAATTTGTATAATTAATGAAGGTAATCTATAAATATCAGTAATACAGCAGGCAGTAGGCAGGCAGATACGAATTTTTTTTGTAGGTACTACAATACAATATTATATTATAGTAGTTTTATAAGTAAAGGATATCGACGAATAATTTTTGTTCAAAATATACTATTTAATCCCCTATCTTATAGCCAGCATAGGCTAGATAATACCTATGGCCTATGAGGTATTTAATAGGTACTTGTATTAGGAAGGATTACTATTTTACCTACACTTACACTATATGTAAAGGATAGTAGTCAGTAGTCCTATCATAACTATAACATAAGAGTAGGACCAGTAGCGTAGCCAGAGGGTGGGCCAGGTGGGCCCGGGCCCACCCTAAATTTTTGGCCAAACTTACACTAGATACAAATTGCTTTTTGAAAATTTACAAATTTTGATAAAAATATTCAATTATTTAAAATTGAAATAAATTTTACATAAAATTTACAGTGTTTTTCAAAAGAAATGTACCTAAATCTTGTCAAAAATATTTTGCTGGCAAAATATATTTTAAGTCAAAGAGATCTGAAACAGATTTATTGATTGACCGAGCCCTTACTATTTAACTGCACGTTGTTTATTTATACGTCTGTTTATTTGTCTGTCCAGGTCCAGACGGTAACTCGAAAATCACTTAACTAATTTTTAACCAAAGGGGGTCCGGGATTTGTACATATAGGAAATGCGAATACTTTGTTCATTTAGCTTTTGTAGTGCTATATTGACGTAAAATTTAGCCCAAAACTCGATTAAATGATTTTGACAATTCAAACAGCTCCAAACTGAAGTGGGAATATTCGAAAATCATCAAAAATCCTTATATTAATATTTGAGTCTGAAACTAAAATATAAGGAATTTTGATGATTTTTGAATATTCGCTTCAGTTTGAAGCTGTTTGAATTGAAGCGGAAATTGCCAAAACATTATCGAGTTTTGGGCTAAATTTTGTGTCAATAATATAGCACTACAAAAGCTGTGAACCAGTATAGGCATTCTCGAAAGAGGTTTATGTATGACATAGTTATGTATAACATAAGGAGTTATGTAAAAAATTATGTAATTGCTCAGTAAGTACATAACTTTCAATTCTCAAAAGAATTTTTGACATAACTGTGTAAATACATAAAGTTATGTCAAAAATCAATTTTTTATGTTAAAAATGACAATTTAGTCAAAATACCATAGCATTTAGGTCATAAATATTAGGAATTTTTGTATACTTAATTCTAATTACGCATATTCAGAGTAAGTAAATAACTTTTCATCTCTGAAAGACTATATTTTGGCCATATTTTTATATGTAGTGCTACTTAGGTATATGTAATGTCAAATGTCAAATTTGAAAGTAAAATGAAAAGGTAAAGTTTTAAGTTCTCTCAATTCAATCATCATTTTTAATGCTCATTTTGTATTAATGTGAGCCCTCAATTTCATGTCAAAACTTGGTTTTTCAAAAGCAAAAGAAACTGATTGTGGTCACATTAAAATATTGCTCATGTTAAACCAACCTCGTCATCAATTTAAATCGTATAAATAGAAGGCATAAAATAAAATAACAAAGTAATCCAGTTCTAAAAAATCATAATCTGACTTCAATTTTGCACACATTTAACTTTTAAAGTTGAAACCTGCTGCTGGTTTTTCCGAGCTAAACACTATAACTATAACTTGACACTTGTTCAATGTTACAAATACGTAGGTACATATCTGTATATCGTCAAGTAAAATTAGATAAGTGTACTTAATTAATGTTAAGTTGCCTCAAATCTGATTTTAAGTTAATTTAAAGAAATCCATTTTACTTTTTTTATAGAAAAAGTTAATTCTAATTAGTTAAATCGTCAGTTAGGTCCTTTCTCAAGGTCACATTGTCATACTTGTCATCTGGGCCAAACTGGACGAGTCACGATTGCAAAACGACACAAAAAATCATCAGCCAGAAAAAGGTCAAGTGTCTTCTCAACTACCTACACTTTTTGACATTTTATACATACTTGCTTTTTGTAGACATTCTCGTCTCCTTCAATAAATTATCTATTTTACAATTACAATTATAATTAAAGATTACGTAATCTTTAAATAATGACTGCTATTGCATTGCGACGATTTAACTACCTAATTAAAATAACTTTCTATAAAAAAAAGTAAAATGGGTTTCTTTACATTAAATTAAAATCAGATTTGAGGTAACTCAATTTTGCACCTTTTTAATATTTTATTCGTAGAATTGAGGAAAATATTGGGTTTTTCAGAGCCAAATTATATACTTAACTAAAAGTAGAAAGATATCTACTGATA
>JAQIXA010000273.1:0-51129 GCA_034699045.1 Nanhermannia cf. coronata Gr-Ori-00579 | reverse complement strand
TCTAATTTAACATATTTGAAATCTTAGTTTTCGTCCATTTTATATAATTTAACATATTTGAAATCCTAGTTTTCGTCCATTTTATCTAATTTAACATATTTGAAATCCTAGTTTTCGTCCATTTTATCTAATTTAACATATTTGAAATCTTAGTTTTCGTCCATTTTATATAATTTAACATATTTGAAATCCTAGTTTTCGTCTATTTTATCAAATTTAACATATTTGAAATCTTAGTTTTCGTCCATTTTATCAAATTAAACATTACTGTTTTGAAATCTAAAATTTCAGAGTAGTTTGACATAAGAATAATTTTTTCAAGTTCTTTTTTAAAATACTAATTTAGAATTTAGGATTAGTGAAATTTGAGGTTTTATAGGCCATATACAAAGTATTACAATATATTACCTATTTAAAAATATAAAAAGACAGTTTTTGACCTTAATTTTGATAAAGGGAGGGTTTTTCAGAGCTGAATTTTATACTAGATTAGACTTTAGAAATGTGAAATATTTTGAATCCAATAAGTTTTTAAAATAATTACTAGTTTGGCATTACTAGTTTGACTCGTATATTTGTAATATCAAAAGTTTTTTCTGTTTTATTTCCTAACTAATTGTAAGTTCTAGTTTATGTAAAGTCACTTTACAGACATGGTGTATAGTAGTTTAGTTTAGGTTAAGTTAAGTTAAGTTAGATTTAAAAAAAGAGTTAATTTCATATAGGGGTAAATTCTATCAAAGTAGGGATGAGATTAAATCGGATGCTATCATAAACTTAAGGAACTTTATATACGATTACTCGTAGTTCTATTTGTGAATATATTTGTGTCTATACTTATACAGATTGTTTTTTCCAGTTCGTTACAATAGATACCCTACTACAAATGTGGTATATAAATTAATAATTTGTTTAATAAATTAATGAATTTTTAAAAAGCATCATCTTGAACATACAAATGAAGTGTACAGAACTATAAGAACCATATTATCATATAGATTGACATAAATTCTTTATAACGGCACTCTCTCAGTACTTTATAAAAAGGTTGAGCTAGTTCTAATAATGAGATTATAGTTTATTAAATAAAAAAAAGTGAGCAACAAAGCTAAAAATAGTCGAAGGGCTTTGCAAATTGGTTTTTAATTTTTTAACACCTCGGCAAATTTCGCAAATCTCAGCTCTTATTACTCTAAAGATACTTTAATACGAGTACCAAGTACCAATACATATTACACTGTTTTATACTCCTACATATACCCTACTATACTTTATCACTTATACATAGACACTTTTTAGAATCTTTTAGGTATCTAGCTACTTTACACATAAAGATACTTGGCCCAAATTGTAGTTTATTTATTTAGTTAATATACCTCAAGAAAAAAATCAATTTTTACAACCTAGTCAAAGTTTTAAAGATAAAATAATCCAAAAGATTTTTGATTTTTTAGACCAAATTTTTTTCAAAAAATATCTACCTTATACTAGTAACTCGATAGTAATTTGTAAATAGAGAATACTGTAATATTATAATGTACATTTTTGATTTAGAAAATAATCGTGGCTATACTGACCTTACCCACAAATTGATATTATTTTATTTTTATAGATCATTTGGCCTTCAGATTTCTTTTTGTTCTATCCCTAATACTTGTACTACGAGTACTCGTAGTTCGAGTCTAAAAATAATCATCGTAAAATAAAACCTATTAAGTTCCTTTACTACGATAAAACTTTGGTATATGGATCAGTACTCCGTACATATACTTATCCTATGTATATGGCAATAATTATGCTTTAAAATGCCAATATAATATACATATATAAAATATTCAAGTAAAATATAAATTTTATGACAAAAGTACAGTTAAATTATCATAAGATGATCAGGTATACATAACAAAGGGAAAATTTAAATAGGTACTTAACTATAAATTTTTAGTAAAAAAAAAACATAAAAAGCCAGAGATTTTGAGAGTTTTTTTAGAGCATTTCTGATCTTTTTAGAAAAAATCCGATTTTTAAGTATGATGGATATTGAGAATAAAAAAACCCATTTACATATTACATATACATTATTTATTTAGAAAATTCTAGAAAATTTTAATGTCTTTTTGAAAAAATAAGAGTAACCTTATGGGGATAAGGTGGGCTAAGATAATAATGGGCTAAGATAATCAGTTAAATGAAAAGAGCAATAAAAATGCATTTTTTGCAAATAAAGGGGTAGATTAGGGATAGATCGGAAAGGTTATAGATAGAAAAACCTTCGGGTTATAATGGGCTTTCTTGCCTTTAATATGAGCTTTAATTTAATGTGCAAAAGTCTGAAAACCTAATAAATCCTTTGGGCAGCCTGTTCCACGAAGAACGAGCTTTGACCTGAAGTTTTATGTAGGAATAATGTAGATATTTTCAAACATATTTCAGGTTGCATGGATAACTAGGTCAGCTGAATTCAAAAACCATTTCCAGGCAATTATTTAGTCTATTCATATTCATAGGTACCTAATATTCTAATTGTTTACAAACTTTTTGAGATTTTTTTTTTTGAAAAATTTGGCCAGGTGCTTTATGTAGAAGTTTTATTGAAGTCAAAGTGTAACTTTTCATAGATTTTGCAAATTTCGGTTTTGATCTTGGTCTATGTACCTATGTATGTATGTATGTATTATGTAATCTGTAGCAAAATGTATGTGGGCTAAACATGCGTATACTATTCCCTATCTATAATGTACTTGTAAGAACCAAGGGCTCCTTTTTTTGCAAAATTTCGCAAAAACTCGATATACTTTCCCCTATATAAACTGAAAGGACCTACTTTCTCCATATATAAGGTACTGTATAGACTAGATATAAGGTATATATTGGTATACATATAGTAAGTATGGGAAAAGAGATGTTGGTCGATCGATTTTTTAGGAAATCTTCCAGTACCCAACACCAGACAGAATCAGAATATGAGAAATATAAATGTCCTTGATTCACAACCAGATTCATTTTGATCAACAGATTTTACTCTAAGCACCTATAGAGAAATTAGCTCAAAAAAGCTGGACATTTACAAGTTGGACAACATTTTTTGAAAATGTCAACACGACCCTTGTCATCTAAACCTGGACTAGATTGACAAAATTGACAAAATTGACAAAAAATAGTGAATTAGGCTAGGTTAGGTTGGAAAAAGTGAGTTTTGATGGGCTTTGAGCTATTTAATATCGAGCTTGAAAGCCCCAATAAAATTTTCTATCCTGGTAAGTATACATATATGTACGGAATTTTTATCAAAATTTTAGAAAAATTTAAACCGTTTTTTTAATGTCTATAGGCCATGTCATTTCTGGTCACTTGCTTATCACCACCAATATCAAGAAAAAAGTTAAAGGTATGCTTTTTTTGCAATTTTTAGCAAATTTTTTCAAAAAATCATTTTGTAGAAATCTGCCATATTTCATAAAAGTATGAGATATACAGAGTACAGATATTAGATAGAGATATATGAAGATTTTGACCATTGTTTAATGAATATACAGATTATTCTCAAAATGTAAAAATTTTGCAGAAATTTTGAAGAATTTTGGTCAAAATTAGAGTCAAAGGAGAATTAAAGTCAACTTAAAAGACTAGTAGTAATCTTATCTTAAATTAAATTTTGAAATCCTAGATTTTGTAAGCAAAAAACAAGGATTTCAAATTAAAAATTGAGATTATGAAAGTTCAGGAAAGTTAAAATTTACCAGAAAAGTAGCTACATGGAATTTTTTTTGCAGGGATTGAATTGAAAATTTTTGGATTTGCTCGAACAAAATTGCTGTCAAAATCATTGAGCTCAGATTCGGAGCCTTCAGATTCTGGAACTGAAAGTTATATTAATGACGAGATTAGACTTTTAGGAAATGGTATATAAATTTTGCAAAATTTTTGAAAATTTTTGGCAAATGTAAAGTTACATTTTTTTCTTGATTTAGGAGCCGAAGATGAAATTCTGACCCTTGACAAAGGAAACCACGGATTTAGATTTCAATATGAGGTTTTTAATGAGAATTTTGTCCAACTTTTTGCAAAATTTTGTAAATTTTTGTATTTTTAGCTTCCACTTGCCATACCCTCGTCATTTAACCACAGTTATGGGACAATCAAATATTTTTTCGAAGCTATAAGTAAGTACTGCATATGTTTAAGACTATATTTTAGCAAAATTTTGCAATATTTATTTTGAAATTTTAGTAACTTCTGCCAAATCTTCAAAGAAAAAATATGTCTGTCGGACTCCTTTTCAAGTTCAAGGTAGAAATTTTTGTAAAAAAGGCTAAAAAACTCTCAAAAAGTTATAAATTTCAATTTTGTAATCCTAGATTTTGTAATTTAATCAAATATATAGTTGAAAACTGGGATTTCAAATAGAAAATTAAGATAAAAATACCAACTAATATCAAATCGTACAAAATACCAGAGTCAAAAAATTTAAATTTTTGTAAATGTCAAAATTTTCATTAGAAAATCAAAACTATACTTTGAAAAAATTGACATTTTTTTGATTTCTTTTACTATCTTGATAGTGGCATTCTTATCTCAATTTTCGATCAAATCCTAGTTTTTCTCTATGTATTTCATAATATGAAATCTCGGATTTCAGAATGAATATTTGGGTTAAGAACACCACTCTGTATACCTATGTATAAATGTTTTTCATGAACTTTAGGTGTACTTGATCTTAATGATGTCCGACTTAATGCTTCTGATTCCGGTATATAAGATCAAAATTGCCTCAAAATTTTGCAAAAAAAATTCAAAATATTTGATTAAAATTTCAGGTGTAATCCATCGAGAGAAAAATGTTGGATTTTTATGCTGTAAAAGCGGGATAATAGGGTTTTCAATATCGATACCAAAAATCGGATTTATCCCCGGAGAATTGATCCCTTTTCGAGTTCACATTTATAATTTCAGTACTAGGGCCATTTTTGGGATTTTTATTAGTCTTCATCAGGTATTATAGAACCACTAGATTTTTTTAATAATATTTTTTGACCTTTTTACCTTGACCTTTTTCCAGGTGTTCAAATTTCAGACCACAAACCACTGGAAAGTTGCCAAAGGTCTTTTGATAGATTTCAGAGCGCACTGGAACTTTGAGAGGGGGAATGAAATATGGTTTTAAAAATTTACATTATTTTAAATATTTTTTATTACCTAATTATCTAATTGTAATGGCTACGAATTAATTTCATCCCTATTTTGATTGAATTTACCCCTATAATTTTGGTCTAACTTTACCCCTCTATGATATTAACCCAAATTTTATATATAAACTAACTTAAACTAAACTAGAAAAATTTTCGATTAATTTCACAGAGTGTTAAAATTAGACCAAAAATACAGGTTATAAGCGGAAATTAAAGCAAAATAGGGAGATATTAATTATCCTTAAGTCATTATTATAAATTTTTTAGGCGTGATGAATTGTTTGAAATCCCACCTTTGCCACCAACCAATTTAGGTATTTTGAAATTTTGAAAATTACTATTTAAAAAAGGTTTAATTGACCCCAATTGACCTTATATACATTAAATTTTAATAGGAGGTTCGACGATAATCGGGCTGGAATATTTCATTCGAATGAGGCTGGAAATGATCGGTTCGAATCCACTTGAGGGCTCAATCCCGATACTTATCGGGACTATCGGTGTCGGTCAACATTCATCAGATCTGATCCCACCTTTCACACCTCCACAGTTGCAGTCGACCCCCAACATGCCCATGTCATTCCAACGGACTCCCTCTAGAAGGTACCCCCCTTTCTTAAAGGCACTCATACCTCTTTAGGTTGAATTTACCCATATATTTTTGGCATAATTTACCATATAGCGTTTTCTGTGTTTTTGAAGGGGATTTTACTACTTATACACTGAAAAACATGAATTTTTGATAGAAATGCATATAAAAATAGAGATTGATTACTACTGGAATCGAAACCATACTATATTTAAAATTTAAAGGCAATATGCTGCCCTTAAATTGAGTATTATGTATTGAGTATTAAGAGACCAAGTGAGATATTCTGATTATTATGCATTTACAAATTTTGATATTTATATTCAAGCTCTGTTATTTATTATTTTTACGAAATGAGATTCTCTTTTGTTTATTGAGACGAGATTTTATACTCATACTCATTATACTTGTATTTGAGGTTGAGGTTTTAATAGACCTACAAAATAGCGATAAAAATATTTTATATTTTGATTTGAAATTTTGGTACTGGTTCGATTCCAGTAGTGATTAGTCTGTATTTTTTATGTATTTCTATCAAAAATTCATGTTTTTAAGTGTATTAGAATTAGTAGTAAAATCCCTTTCAAAAACACAGAAAACGCTATAGGGTAAAGTTATACCAAAAATTCAACTAAATTCATCCAATATTAGTACAAAAATAGGGATCAAATTAGCTTAAAATTGGGTTTTCATACAGGAGTATAATTAGGCCAAAAATATATGAGTAAATTCACCCAAAATAGGGATAAAATTAAACTCAAGTCATTTTAAAACACCCAAATATTAGAATAAATTATTTTATTCCTTATTTTTAGGTCCATAATCCCGAGATCACCAACTATACTCACATCACCTCCATCACAAGATGTCCCTGACCAAGAAAGCATCAACACTATTGGTATCACTTTTAAAATTTCATCAAAATTTTTACAAATTAATGAATATTTGTAAATAAAAACCTAATTTTGGAGGAACTAGTGTTTATGTCAGTGTTTAATTTATGAAATAAATATTTTTTTTGTGATTCCAGGCGGTGGTTCTGCAGGTGGTCCAGAACTTTCTCCACGTCGAATCAGCTCGACGGCCGACTCACCGAATTCTCCAAATCAGACGGGTAGTCGACGTCGAACTTCCTCAAATGGATCCACAAGATTCATTTTCTCAGAATATACAGAATTACGTAAGAAATCACACGAGTAATCACTAAAATCTCATAATCAAGTGACCCTTTTCTAAAAATTTCATCCAGCCACCTGGCAAAGATGGTCCCAATGTTCATGATTAAATTAAGCAACTACGAGTAATACCCTGTCCATTAACGAAAAATTTCCGCAAAACTTGAGATCTTTTAAGTCCTCATTTTCAATCTTTCAAAAAAAAAAAAAAAACTGATTTTTCTGATAAAAACACTTTCAAATTCTAAATTCCTACGAGTATAAAACTCAAATCTATACATTCGAGGTTTTAAAAATTTCTGAAATTAGACTAAATTATTTGTAAAAATTGCCAATTTTTGACCTTTCAGCACCACCAGAGTATAAAGATGCATTAATATCCTCAAGCCCTGCAAGTAACTTTATTGAAAGTGAGTCAGAAACGGAAATTTTTGAAGAAATCGATCCACCAGAATATGAGACGGTCATTATCGAGAAAAATTTCATACCGCACCGACAACGGAACAAATTGACAAAGCAGCAAAATTTACAACCTCAAAATCAACAATTTCAACTTTCAGTCCAACTGCCTGAACCAGATGAAGTGAAGCCAGAAGATGCTGATATAAAAATTTAAAAAATTTGAAAAATTTTGATTTTCTATAAAAAGGATTCGGATTTGGAACTTTTTGGTCAAAAATGCTACTAAATAAAACTTGTTCTATTTTGTAGACCTTGAAAAGGCGCTTTGAATGATATTATTAAAATCCTCAAAGTCCTTGTCCTTGTCCAAAGGTCAAAATTCACTAAAAACCATGAATTTTTGGCAAATACAGAGTAGATGTATCATTCAAAGAGCTTTCAAGGGCTACAATTACAATATATAGGCTTTTAGTCTTATTTAGTTCCATTTTTGGCCCAAAAAATGTTCAAATCCGGCATTCTGGTCTTTTGATCAAAATTTTCCAAACAAATTTTAGAAGAATTTAGATCATATTATACAAAATTTTGATCAAAAATTTTATCAAAAAATTCTTGAAAAATGTCGATATCTTAACCTTACAAAAAAAGCAAAAAACGCAAAAATCGGTAAAAAATTTTGCCAAAATTAGAAAAGTATTTAAATTTTATACATTCCTCAAAATAACATAAAAAATGACAAAAAATTCTCAAATAATTTATTAGCATTTCATTGGACAAAAAATGTAACAATTGATGACTTAGAATACTATAATAATAATTATATCAACCTATAACTAAAATATATCTAGAAACATATAATATTATAGATACTTAATTATTCCTTTAAATATATCTTGTAAAATTAGGATTTATAGAACTTTTTATGTTAAAATTAGGCATTTTTAAACCAATTAAATTAAAAGTGTAATTATATAATTGAATAAGACTCTGATTTAATCTCATCCTTATTTTGAATTTAACCCTATATTTTCTTGTATGATATTAACTCAAATTTAAAAAAAAAATCTTAACTAACTTAAACTAAAGATAAGCTAAATATATTTTGGTTTACTTTAATACAGCCAATAATATAGGGGTAAATTCAGGGAATATAGGGATGAGATTAAACTCAAGTTTTAAAATACTTAAATGATTAGATGCATAATTATAACTAGAATAAAATAAAGATTTAATCTTCAAATTCGGAACCTGATAAATTTGATTTGATTCGTTTTTCAAGCTCTTTATCACGTAATTCAAGCACTTCTTCATGGGGATAGATGATCTCAGTTATACCGCCATTATACCTAAATAATATTACATATTACCTACATATATCATTAAAATTATTTATTAAATTTCAGACCTCTAGGTATTAGAATACAACTAAAATTTGGCAATTTATATCAAAAGTTTCTAAAATTTTAGATTTTATCTGTAGGTTTGTTCGCTTACAACTTTAGATAGTCATAGAATGCGAGTATTATAGCTAGATACAAATAAATTTTTGAAAAAACTTTTTAGAATTTTACATATAATAGATCTGTAATAAAAGTTGAACTTATAGACCAAACTAGCTTGAGTTTGAAATATTAAAAAAATTTCAATGATTCGTAATTATTTTTAACAATCTATTTTTACTAGAACCTACGTGACTGATTTTTTTCAGATACATATAGGGTACTATTACTAGATAGGTAGGGTACTTTATATTGTATAAAATTACCCCAAAAGAACTTTCCTCTGCCTTCGAACAAATGAGGTGACCTAAAAAATTAGATTTATGACAAATTTTTGGAAAATGTTTGCAAACTTTGGAGAAATTTTGAGAATTTTTGTAAACTTACATCTTCGATTCTTTTAATCATAGTGTTGACAAATCGGTCAATGGCTTCTGATCCAGATTCCAGGTAAATGACCAAATTGTATCCTAAAAAATTAATGATTTTAGTAAAGAATTTTGAGAATTTTTTTTAAAATAGCAAAATTACTTCCACTTTGAGAGCTAAACAGTGGATTATAGTCAGGTTCCCTATAAGGTAATTACAATTTTGTAATTAAAATTATCTTAAGCTTAAAATTTTACCAATCGACCCGAACTTCCGGTTTCTCATCTTCCTGGCAAACGATCGAATCAGTCAATAATTCTTCAAAACATTCTCGAGGTAAAGTTAAAGCTTTAAAAGGAATCAAATTTTAAACAAAATTTTTGATAAATCTCAAAATAACAAGTACCCTACCTAAATAAGGTACGTATTTAGATTAGGTATATTGAAAAGTTCTGTTTTGACCAAAATTTCTGGTTTGTAAATATTTATGAAATCAATCAAAAATTTTAATTTTAACTTTTTTTAAAGTTTCTGACCAACTTGGATTAAAAAGGCTTTTAAAAATCCAGTTGAAATTACCTAAAATTCTTTGCTGCTCAATCTTTGTAGCCCAACCTATCAAAAATTTCAAATAAAATTTCCAAAAAGGTTCAAAATATTGAAATTTTTGTTAGATACCTGATCCATAAATAGCTGAAGAAAATGATGGTCTAAGAACCCATTTGATACTTTTGTATAAATTTCCTTTGCCATAAAGGGACTGCTCAGCTGTGGCCTTTATAGCCACATGTTCCCGAGTACTGGCATTTTGAATAAAAAAATATCAAAATTTACAAAATTTTTGTAAAATTTTGTCCAGATTCAAAATTATTTTGCAAAATTTTTCCCAAGCTTACCATAAATATAAAACAATAATACGAGAATCGTAAGTACACAAAATTTGCTTTCCTTTAGCTACAAAATATACACAATTAATACTTAATTGAAATTATAATTATAATTGTAATTGTAATTACAAGGCCAGGTTTCTCTTAATTTGACAAAATATTCGACAGGATATGGAAAATAACTCATAATTTTTAGCAAAATTTCAAAAACAAAATTAAAAAATTATTCCTAGAAAATTACTTGTAAAGATTGGCGTAAAATATAACTTTTACTTTCTTTTGAAAAGTTTCAGATTTTGTAGAGCAAAACTTGATTATAACGTCTTGCCTAATGGACACATCATTCATAGAGTTAGTGTATCAGAGATCTTTTTATAAAGTACTTGATAGAGAAATTCCATTTTAACCCAGAATTTGTCTGACATATTTGATTGTCCGATAAAAAAAAGTCGATATTTTATTTTGAAAATCGAAATCCTATATGTGTGAAGGTTTTCTTTCAAATCTCGGCTAGGAATTGAGATTGCAAATATGTTTTTTACTAATCTGATTTAATCTCATCCCTATTTTTGGTTGAATTTACCCCTATATTTTAGGTTTAATTAAAAACCCATGTATAAAATTAACCCAATTTTTAAAAAAATCCTTACATACCTAACCTAGACTATATATTCGTATATATGCTAAACTAAACAAAAATATTTTGAGTTATTTTCATACCTAAGCTAATAGGGGAAAGTTAGACCATAATTTAAAGGGCAAATTTAACCAAACTAAGGACGAAATAAACTCGAGTTTTTAAGGAAAAAATTCTTATGCAACATAGATAGTGCCTGGTATAATGAACATGCGAGCATTTAGAAGAGAGATTTATACAATATTTTGCCATAATAATAAGGTAATTACTCGTAAAAATTGAGGCCAAGCTCTGGTTTTTCACAGCTTGATCAGAAGATTATAACCTAAAAATATAAATTTCTTTTCCTTCTATCTAAATTGAATAATTTTTAAAATCCAAATACTAAATCTATGTACTATACTAGGTAGTCAGGTAGGCAGTAGGTATAGATCTTTCGTTTTTAATTTAAAAACCATCCAAAATAAATTGATTCAAAATTCAATTCAAAGATACTGTGTAATTTATAGACATTTTTTTTATTGCGTTTAATTATTATTCGGTGAGATTTAAGATTGTGCATTATAACAATTCCTAAAAATTTACACTTTTTTTTTTAAGATTATAAACCCGGTTAGCTGACCTGCTTTAGATCGATGAAAAATTTAAAATGCTAATTAAATCGTAAGATTAAAATTATTATATTAAGTATCATAGATAGTATTTTAATTATGTAATTACACATTTTGCACATACCATGTATAATTTTTGAATGTATATTTTTTTCAACAGATTATTTCCATTTTTTGTATATTATTATTATAAGTAAGATAAGATAACAAAGAAGCATCTTTTTTTTATAGAAAGCAGCAGTATAGTAATAGATTTGTTCATATTGATCATTGAAATTTGAAATCAAAATGATCGACAAAAAAAATAACTTATAATAAAACCTAAACAAAACTAAAGGCAATCGCAAGATATGAAATGTCATAGTCTTAAAATTATATAACGATTTTAACAAATCTAAAACAAAAATTATTACTGATACATATTGCTGTACAATTAAAAACATGTTTTAAAAAATAAATATGATAATACATTTCGAAAAAATAAATTATAGTAAAAAATATACCTACATAGAATACGAGTAGTAATTGTAGAACCTTTTTGATTTGTCCATTTTTGAAAAACTCGACTAGAAACTAGTTTATTATAGTGAGTGAGAGACAACATAATATTTGAGTGATATCTAAAGAGTTTTAAAATACTATACTTGGTCAAAATAGTGTACAACAAGTTTACAAAAAAGTAATTGACACAACCATGAGAGATAGAGAAAGAACAAAATAAGCCCGTATTCACAATTTTCTTCTTCTTTAAAGTATTCTTATTATAGAATTCTTTTTTTTAGAGTCAAAGTCAAATCTAGAGTACTTTTATAAAGTACGTACTATAAATATTAGAATTGGTTAGAATTATATAATGTATAGCTCAATTTCAAAATTTCAAGTTTAAATAAGAAATAACTATCATCTAAACTATCTGAAAGAAATCTATCATCTAAATCTACCTAATTATGTTATGTAGGATACTAGAACTTTGATCAAAAGCTTAAATTCGAAAAAGGCTTTTTTAGACTCTAAAATTCACTAATGATGCGAGTAAGTAACTTAAATTAAAGTATCTAAATTTTTAAAACTAATCACATAATTATATCTTACTTATTACACTAAAAACTACATATTATTATCTATTTTCCACACAATTTAAGTAAAGTCAAGGTCTAGTGTAAGTTAAATGACTACTAGCACTATCATTATACTATACTACTATACTACTTAAATCTATTTCAAAATTTTTATACTTTCATTTCGCTATTTTCTATTTTGAAAACCATTTTTGTATTTACCATTTTTAGTAAGCAATTAGTATATACCTACTTACTTGAAGTCTTTTGGTCAAAAAAGGTGAGGATATTTTAAATGCTTTTCTAAAATTTTAGTTTTTTTTAAATGAAAAAAAATAATAATAATAACACATCCAAACGATTTAGGCACTCAACATACGAGTAAATCTAAAAATCTTGTACAAATTCTAACCTAAAAGTTACATTCAATAAATGCAAAATAAATGTAATAATAATATCTTCACGTTTCAGATCATAATCATGATTAATTTATAGAATAAATTAGTGTGGTAGGGTTTCTTTTGCTTCTAAATTCTATTTGTAATTATCATTTCAAAATTATGTTCAGGTTTAGCTTTTCCCTTTCCATGCTAAATTTCTTATAATGGCCAGAAAGTCTATTATAATCCGAAGATTAGATATTCTCTTAGGATTATAAATAGGTAGATATTGTAGCTAGTATGCATATTAGCTAAATATCTCATACTAACTGCAACATAGATAATTCAAATGCTTACTTACGTAATTATATGCTACAAAAAGCCTTCACTAATCAGTTCAACAAAACAATCTAACATATCTAATGAATTTATAAATAAATGATTTGGTATGTATCTAATATTAATAATATCATCTAATAAATAAGGATAAGACCAGAGTAGAATATTAATGATGGCTTTTTTCAGTTAGGCAAGCAATTCATGATTTTTTTTATTTTTATGATCTTTTCCTTGAAATATCAGGGATTAATTTTCCATCACCAAACCAGAATATGACAACCAAGACTTGAAGTAAGACAGCAAAAAGGACAGCAAGGATTGTATTTGTGATTGGAAATGGGTCCTTTGGTGGTTTTGGTTTTGAGAGCCTGGCTTGAATCCCTGCAACTTGTGTTTGTAATTGAGAAATTTGCTCAGATTGTTCTATCTGTCGAGCCAGAAGTTGGCGGAGAAGTTCCACGAGTTGACGATTACTTTCCCTAAAAAATATTATAAAGTATAGAGTATAAAGTATAGATATATATCGATTTAGAAATAAATAGCTCAATTTTAAACATTATTATTAGGTACCTTTGATGAAATGCAGGTACAACACCTTGATCACCAATTCCATCTCGATGAATATCACAAGACTGAAAAAAAGAATAATTTAAATATGTACTTAGTTAAATCGTTACACGTAAAATTATGAATTATGGTTTATTCATTTAATTCAGAACTAAAAAACTAAATTATGGCATCAATTTTGCGAAAAATGATGTAATACATAATAGGTAAATGAGTGGACCATAAATTGTAAAGAGTGGAAGTGCTAGTATAAGTTTTATTTGATTTTACTTACTTTGCTATCGACAGAAATGAGAGAATTACTCTTAAGAATGTTTGTTTTGTGACGTCGTAGAGTTTGTATATGAAAATTTTCCTCATATTCCATCATATCATTACGATGATCCCTGTTTTGAATAATTTTACCCATATTATAATAGTGTCTCATGGACATAAAAAAAATCACCCAAAAATAAAATTATAAATCTTACCAAGACCTAAGATCTTCATATTTGTAATGCCAAGTATCACCATCATGTACAACTACAAGAAAATATCTTTAATTAATCATGGTCATGACTCACAATAATAATTCAAGAATAATACAATGTGCAGGTGTCCATTGAAGATTTTTTTCAAGTCTTGCTTTTGCATCTGCTCTTTGCTTTTCTTCAAGTCGTGTCTTTTCAACAGTAGCCATCTCTTGATCATCTAAATTGATGGCATCGGACACTTTTTTCCACAATTTTTCAGATTCATAATGATTTTGCTCAGCGAATGGAACTGAATATCGTTTAAGTCTTTTCGCTCTGACTTCATCGGTCACCTCCCAGAAAATATCTTCATCCTGAGAATAATCAATTAGAATTACCTAAATAACACACATTAAAAATATAATTTCATTACAATTTGTCCAAAAGAAGAAGTCCTCTTATCCTTATAATAAATTTTATTATCCCAGTGGCCGTCCAGAATGGCCAAAACTTCTCGGCCAAGTTTAAATTTGCCTAGTAATTCACAAATATAGATAGTATCATGTACAATTACAATTGCGTTTATTTTATAAAAGTGAAAAAGATATCAATGAAAAAATAAAATCTGTACCATGCACAGCATTGGTCATGTCAGATCTTGATAAGAAACTCTGAAAAACCAAAATAGAATGTGATAAATGTCCATTTTTGAATTCTTTTAGCATCAAGATCAAATCAAAATTGTGAAATGGATACAATGATCTTGAAACTATATTTATCTTAAGGCAATATTATTATTGCAATTTTATGATAAATAATTGATTATTGGTTACCCTTAATTTGAATTCAATTTCGGTAGAATATCCTGTTTTCTCGCAAGAAATTGAGACATTACCACCAAGTTCCATGGAAAGCGTGCCCAAAAGTATTCCTTTACAATAAATTAAAATATTCAAAAATATTTCAATGAAAAAATATATGTATTGACTCTTTATCGGTAATAGTAATAGTAGTAGTAGTTTAGTAGTACATAGTAGGGTAAGTAGAATATCTTTACCTTTACAATGAGCAAAAGGCATCGTGATAATATATTCTTCTCCCTACATAAATATAAAATTATCATAATAAAATGACTAAAATGCAACTGATATTGTTGTATTTAGTTTATAAGCCTCACCCTTGGTAGTAGTCTTAATATCGCCTGACCCTCTAAAATAGCTGATGTTGAATTTCCTATTTAAATATTTAATATATATTTTGACCTGACTCCTGACTAAACTATTTGTATTTTTAAATAGCAAATGACTATGACAAACATGAAATATATACCATAAAATTTTGATTTTGTTAAAATTGAAGCAGTTATCACAAATCCCTCTTTTTTATTTGTTACATAAAATGATGAAATAGGTGGATGATGAGATACTTGTTCAGCAATAAAGAAAGTGTTTGATCCATTAGGGTGCTCCCATTTACAACGAAATGTTTCACCAAGAACAGGATTATAAGGCTTCTTAAGTCCTAAATAAATTATATACAAGAAGATTAATTAATACATCTTGTTAAAATTTTTGATTATTTGTTCTCACCTTTTGGTTTTTTGTAAAATCCAGACAAATACCATTTGCTATTATATTTAAAAACAATTATTAAAAATAATTAAAAATTACATCGTATAAATAAGTTAACTGAACTTACACAATACATTTCATTCTGGTAAAAGCATCATCTTCTAGTACAGCTCTAGATAAATATTCATTTTCATTAAATATAAAAATAAAAGTTAGTTATTTTTCGTAATTACTTGGCAAGTATATCAGCGTGAAAATAATAATCCCCAAGTTTGTCAAGAAATGATCTCGGTTCAAGTATGAAAGTTGGTAAAACCACCTATTTTCAAAATAACTCTTTAGAATTTATGCATCAGTATCAAACAAATATATTCTATTTGTACCCGAGATAGATCCATTCCTGGTCTAACTTGTTTAAGTAGAAACCAGAGCAAGCTAAAACAAAATTTCATTAGAAATTAGAATTTGCTAAAAATTAGTCTATCATTGTATTTCATACCTTTTATTTTCATCCCCAAGAACTTCAGAATGTTCTCCTTTCGTCTACATAAAATTAAAAAATTGCGATAAAAAATAAGGTTAATATAATCCCATGATTTCTAAAGGCGAAATATGCTTACATGAGCAAAATCTTCTTCAGTAAGATTGTTAAAAATATCAGTAATTGACTCCTCTTCTTCAACTATGTATTCACGTTCTCTTGTCCTATTATTATCACCACCAGCTATTGGATCATGTGAGTCTTCAGATTCCTCTTGAGAACGTGCCTCTTCCTCTGTAAATAGAAATTGATAAAAAAATTGCTAAAAAATAGTAAAAAAAAGCTAACTCGTTTCGTTTAAGAATTTTAAATATTACATTACCCTCTATTTGTTCTTCTATTTGACTTGTATCTGAGTCTGACTTCTCAGAATGGTGAGTGACATCAATTTCTCCATCATAGCCCAACCCCAACCAATCTGGATCATTTTCAGATGATTTATCATCACTCATATCTCCTATTCGAGGACGTACCAAGAGCGAGGAACAACTACAAGAAAATTATCTTTAATTAATCATGGCCATGACTTTCTAAAATAATTCAATAATAATATACAATGTTTTAACATATTTTAAAAAGAGCCAATCTAATCCGCTGAAAAAGTTCTACCTACCTTACTATCCAAATTACAATAAAAAAAGGTAGTTAAAATGAACCAATTTAATATTAAAATGCACAACTTTTATAAAAAAAAATATACAAGAAATAAAAATAAAGATTTAGATAAATAAGAATACGTGTACCTATAAAAATTCTATCGACAACACAACAACCGGAAAATCATATGCCTAGACTTTATTTTAACTTTATTTAAGTAGGGAGGAGTGAGGAGATAGGATTAGTATTGACAAGTGGTGGAATCAATTTGGTAAAATAATGTTTAGATACGTAAAATAATAAAAGTTAAGGTAAGCAGGCTTTGCGTCGATCTATCTGACAATGAGATAGATATACCCAAGTAAATGCATAATTCATCACAGATTCAACTTGAGTTGGTTTCAATTTAAGACAACAATCATTAATATTGAATCTTAATTCGAAATATTATTGATTTTAACTTGTCTCAACCTCAACAGTTTGTACTATTATACCATATCATTCCTTTAATTTGTTGCTGAATAAATATAACTCAAAATAATAAGTAGATTGTAGATAGGTACTAGGTACCTATGTATAGTTTTCATAGTTTCTTTAAAGCGTCCTATACCTACTATTATATACACTTAACTTATATACAAGTGTACATTATCGTTCTACCAATTTCAATAAACAAATTGAAACAAATTATAATATTATACGCAGGTTTATAGTTTATACACATTATTATATATTGCAGAAATTATCACATATATAATCCTAATATACCTTATATGCCATGCCAAAAAAAATTGTAAATAAATAATTTACACTTATATTCAATCGATTAAAAGCAATATAGGTAAGTAGATATAAGGTATTGACAATCGTGTCACATTTCATATCTAACTAACTTGAATGAGTCTAATAGTAAAAGCCTTCCAGAAAAAAACTAAAAGAATATCATTAGGTAACTCACGTAAGAGCTAGCTCCAGACCATCCAACCAATATTTCCCTGAGTCTGATGAAGGAGCTCGACATATAAGGTAAGTATTTGGCAAAGGCTGAATAACTGATCCGATTGTTTCTCCTAGGATAATTAAATCAATAAGGTATACAGGTAGTAATTATCAAAGAAATATATTTAAAATTTTTGGAGCATACCTTCTGGACCTTTAATAGCCCATATCGATTGCTCAAGTGGATGAAATACCTTGAAGAAGAGTATTTTATTATACTTTAAAAATGTACACAATGTCTTTCAATTATAAATATAAAGTACTATCAAAAGATAATTTACTTTAAAACAAAATCCCTCTTTTTTCGATGGTCTTTCTATAACTTTGCAGCAATGCAGGAGGACTGTTGCGATCCAATGGCTACTCTAAAATGGAAAAATATAACATTTTATAGTGTATTGAAAGACGATTAAACCGCAAAATTAGCATTTAGGTAACTTAAATAATGAGGTCTGATATATACATAATACAATAGGTGTTTTTAATACTACAACTGTTCAATTAATTAAAAAATATATGTACTCTAAAGAGAAAACCTAATGAAAATATTTACAGAAATTCTAACATTTATTTCGGGCTTACATATAAAAAATAAAACCTATACAATTTTGCGTTTCACTTTATTTTATGTTTTTAAAATAATTTTTACTCAAAACTATCACTTAATAAGACAAGATTAATTATACGATAACCCCTTAATTTTTAAAGTAAATACCTTCCATACAAAATTGAGATCAATTTGGTTTTTTCGGAACAGAATTTTTTTAATAATTCCCTATTCTATTTAACAAAATATTATTGATAAAAGTTTACTTACTTTTATTTTACTACTTTTGTACAATAATAAAAGTCCCGGTTTAAGAACTGTTGATATGAAAATAAATAATATGTTAGTAAAAGAATTAAATACTGTATGCATACTGATAATAATAATAAGTAAAGTTCGACCACTAATACTAAGGATAAGTCAAGTAAAACAGTAAGTATACTCTTACATACCTGCCCAAAGTTTTGTCCATCCCTTTAATTTACCTATACAAGTCAAACAAGAATAAAATATACCTAATTTTAAAAGTTTGCTTTTACTTTTAACCCTTTTTATTAAACAAAAACAAAGTACCTACCTCTTACTTTTAGTGGACCAGATAAAATTATAATTGACGGATCTTTTAAAGCTAAAAAAATAGTGATAATAATATAATTATAAAATTTTTATCATTTTGTTACATTAATTTTTTTATTTTACCTGTTGATAGTTCCCTTGATACACGTTGTTTTTCTAAACGATAATTTTTTCTTTGAATTTTATAAGGCAAGTCCTTCAAAATAGTAAAAACAGAAAAAATAATTTAGCATCTTTTAAATAGTACTTAATTAAAAATGAAGCAATGTAAGCAGACAGTATAGATATGTATCTGTAAATACTAAATACCTAAACTCTAAATCATAATCGAAACCTTACCATTTTAAACAAAAATATTGAAAACTATTATACGAATTTTTAAGTTCTTTAAAAAACCAAAGCACATAGGTATTAACACTTCCAAGTATTATAAATTAAGAATTCAACTCAAATAAAAGTAGGTAAAATTAAAAACTTGATATTTTGGAGAAAAATATAAGGGAAAATATTGAAACAAAAACACTAGTATGCATCATTACAACTAAAACAACGTGTTATTACTATTGTACTAATGGTAAGCAGAGGAGAATGATCAATTAAATCATTGAAATCATTGTTTTGAATTAATCTCAAATGTAAACTCTAATATTTGATTTAAAACTAAACTATACACAAATAAAATAAATTAATCTTAAGCTGCTTAAAGTAATTATTAACACTATTTATTAGGTATATATTACAACTTCCTAGTTTTATGGTAGGAATGAGATTTAATTTTTATAATAGCATGTAAATTATTAAACAGATTTGTTCAAATAATAATTACTTTGTCATCAGGTGTATCTTCTGAAACATTCCAACCTAGTCAAAACAAAAATCATATCAGGTTTTCATATAATTATCCAGTTAAAAGATTAGATACTTAAATTAATAGTCAATTCTAATATAAAGGGAACGAACATTGTAGATTACATTGTAGACAAGTGTTTTCATTTCATTTCTATTATTCTACATTTCTATTATTCTGACGACAGGTTACCTGAATATTCTATTCACTCTAATATCAATTAATTATCAAAATCCTAGAATAGAGACTATCGAATATTCGAATATTTGGTTAGAATAATATTATCGTCTTTAATCACAATCACAGTCTCATTAATATTGCTATGCACGAGTTTATCTCGCTTTCCCCATTATTTAGGTATTACAATTATGTTATGTAGGGTAGGTAGGTACTTATTTTATAATGCTGCATATACCTACACTCTACACCTATCATTTATTTATCAGTATCAGTATTCAGTATCATAATCATCGTCGTCAATACAAGTACAGTACAACGATTCCAAATCCAATTTCACTATCAGGTAGTTAATTATAATATTGCTTTTACCTAAATTAGGATTTGGTTTTATTTTATTTTATTTTATTTTATTTTATTACCTAGTTTTATAGTTTTATATTACATTATTTGCTATTCTAAAAACACAAAGACAAAGGCAATTAGTTAGATTATTATTTTTTAAAGACTTTAGTAGAGGGAATACTTTCAAGCTTTTTTTATTGAAGATTTATTTTTCCTGAAATTACACACTAGTCACTAAGTATTCTTTATTATACCTATATGGGTAACTTTTCTAAAAATAAACTAAAAAAAAGTAAATAGTGGTACCTGGAGAATGAGGATTTTTGTTCAAAGAGTCTGTTGATCCGTTCTGTGAATGTTTCGGCAAAGTAACATTGAGAGAAGGCTTCCTTTTTATCTCTTTATAAAAAAGAAAGAACGATTATTAAAGTTGTCAATTAGAGATAGGGACAATTTTAAAAATAATATTTTCAGATAATTTACTATACCTGACGATTTTCCTGAAGATGTTGGAACTGAGTTCATGCCTGAAATTGAATGATGCCCTCCAGCAGGAGTAGAAATACTTGAAGTACTTGTTATACTTGTATTTGAAATCGGGGTTTTGAAATTGAAGATCGAATCTAACATTGTGGTTGAAGATGATTCTGGTGGTGTTATATGTCCAGAGCTTGAAACACTCTCTCTATTCTTTTTCATCATAGCTTTTCTATGTCCATGTTGTTGTTGTTGTCCAGACAAGGAGGTATTTGAAGAAGTATGGGGAGGGGGAAAGAGAACAGTTAAAGAAGGATCGCCTGACCCTGACATTTTAATATTTTTTCTCAATTTTGTCAATTCAATAGTTTAAATAACACTGTTCTTCATTATTTTTCTGGTCGCCTGGATTCAGCTCCCCTTCACCAATAACTGAAAACAAAAACAAAAATATATTTTATTTTATTTTATTAATTGCTCAATACAACTCGACTTGAACTTTAATTTGTATCGAGCGACCGATCGATCGATAGTTGGTAGGAACTAGACTAGTAGGTACTGTACTAATATTATATTAGTTTTAAATGTATTGCACTCTTTTACTCTCTACATCTACATCAATTTGTATATGGAATCCGCGTTATTATCACTAATTCAATCATAACCAACAAAATTGCAAAATACATTTATATTTTAATCTTAATCCAAATCAGAGATCTGAAATTTAAAACTGTTATTAAACTTCAAACTTTTTTATAAATTCCCTATTGCTGCAAATTGTACTTTGTACGTATATATCGATAGAATATTTTATATTTATATTATACCTAATTCAAGAACAAAAATATGTTAATAAAGTACCTATTTGGTTGAATTTGAACTTTACAATTTACTATATGATTAAACAATTCAGTTTCAGTATATTTTGAATTTTGAACTTGAACGACTGAACCAGAGAGAATTTTATAAAGCTTAATTGGATTGACTTCTTTCCTAATCAAAAAAATTGTTGTATTTAATTTAAATGAAGGACAAAATTAAGATCTATAGTAAATAGAAATATTTTGAACATTTTTGTTTTCTATACCTACGTAATGCAAATTAAGCTTATTTCCTAATATTAAAATAATACTTGTAAATACTTACCTAATAGTACCCTACTTACTACTTATAATGGTATTGGCTTAGGCGCTAAAATTCTACCTTATTGGTCCTGGTTCTACAGAATCTTACTTAATTTTAATTCTAATTCTAATTTAATTTTTATTATGAATCATGAAAAAGTATTTACTTACATATTGGTCAATATTAAGGCTTTTATTCTATTACAAATTACAACATTTTATTACCCAATTTTTTTTCTTAATAATCCAAAAAAGTCATAACTTTTGCTTATAATTACTGACTGCTGATCGAATCTAATGAAACCGAATCGAAGAAAATCGTCAACAAGGATTAAATTAAAGATTTGTTGCTGTAATTTGCAATGATATTAAATATCGAATTGACGAAATTCAAGTTCGAGCTCGAAGTATCAAAAAATCAATAAAAACAGATATTTACAATTATTTACCTATTTCCAAACAGTTATCAATAATCAGTACATAGTATCTCTACTCTTCTACCATTATAATTATTTACTAAATACTAAAATCCATTTATACAAACTACTTATTATACTGGGTACTTATTGTTTTAAATTATGTAGAGTTACTATTTTATGAGCATATATCCAAATTCAACGAATTCGTTATACTAATATAATATCATTACTTGTCTATTTTAATCTCAAATTGATCTGATTTCCAATATTAATATTATGCCTATTCTTACTTAATCCAATCAATTATTAATTTTTTATATCGATTTTTTCTGGGTATTTAATAATTGAGGAAGGTATTGGTATACCTATACCTATACACTATACTTGGCACTTGACTATAAATAGCTCTTTTTTATTCTTCAATAATTTTAGAATCCGATAAGATTAGGTACCTACCTACCTACTTGCAAAAAATATAAAATATAAAAACCTTCTATTACTACACTACCTATATGCCAATGCCAAAATGTGCTTCAACGAAATCACCGAGTAATATAAAATGTCTCAAGAAGCTCAGATTCGGTTCAGATTTTAATTGTGTTTAGTAGGTATTTAGTACGATTTAAATTGCGAAATTGACACTAAAAGTGCTTAAATATAGACTCGCAATTTAATTTAGTTAGGTAATAATTACTTTAGAAGAAATTTGAATTAGAATTAGCCTATCATAAATACTGATATTTAAGTAGGTACATTATTCTCAAATCTCAAATTACCTAATTAAACCTAGTATGCATATTAAATATTAGCTAGCTAAAGAGGCTCAGATTCGGTTTCGGTTCAGATTTTAATTGTGTTTAGTAGGTATTTAGTACGATTTAATTAGCGAAATTGACACTAAAATGTTTAAATATAGACTCATTAGGTAATTTAGTTAGGTAATAATTACTTTAGAAGAAAATTTGAATTAGATTTAGCCCATCATAAATACTGATATTTAAGTAGGTTCTCAGATTCTCAGATTAGCTAATTAAAAATTAAACCTAGTATGCATATTAGCTAAAAATCTAAATCTAAATCTAAACCTAACTTAGAATACCTAGATAAAAATTATTATTTTCATCAAAGAGTTATAATTAGGATGGTTATTTATAAAAATGATTTTAAATAAGTAACTTGCCTATTTCAGCATTCATCTCATTCTTGTCCTGTTTTTGTTTGATGTAGGTAGTTAAAGTAAACTTTAAATTAAAATAATGTTGATGGATGAGGATGAGGATGAGAATTAATAAAATTTGTTCACCATACAATTAGCGTAAAAATAAAAATAAAAAATGAATAAAAATTTAAAGTCACTGGGTATAATGTGTAAAATGGGCTCACGATAAAATAAATAAATCTTTAAAATGTTTCACTTAAAATTCATAATTATAATTTTCCAATTATGTTTTTGATTGAATAATATAAAAATATCACAATGACAAATAACTATATCAGTTATTGTCTAAAACTCTTTGGGTACCTAATGCCTGTGCCTAGTACCTATATATAACACTTTTTATCTAGTTTACATTTTTAGTTTGCTAAACACTTAAACACTTAATTTGACACAAGTCACAATCACGTTTTAATTATTATAAATAGCTCTCATTTTATATCAATTTAAAGTTATATAGTAAAAAGTAAAAATTAAAGTGAAGTTGCAAAATGGCAATTCAATGTAAAAAATCAATAAATAGAAAAGTTCTTAAAAAATGACGATATTGATGACAAGAAAAAATATGCCTTCATTTCATTCATAAAAATTTTGCCTTTCTTATCAAAATTCTTTTATTTGATGACTTGACACTTGACTTTAGCTTGAGAATGCTCGAATTGAATGAGAATTGAGTTGTAAATACTTGTACCAAGAAGACAAAAATCCAGATTTGAGGCTTGAGACTTGGTAAAGTTGACCATAAAATAAAAATTTCAAGATTCCTGTCAATTTCTTAAGTAGATTATCCAATGAATCTAAAAACATAAAAAAATTTAAAATCATTAATATCTTCAGGCCAGAAAAGAACAATGTGACCTTTCAACATTATTTATGGCATTAAATAAAGTACTCTACCTCTGCCGGTTACATTACCGTTTTCAGGGCCCTCAAAAAATTTCTTATTTCTAACTTAGAAATTTTTCGAGGGCCCTGAAAACGGTAATATAACCCCTCTGCCCATACAGCACAGTTAAATAACTGATTTGACAGGAATAGTTCTATTGACTTTTTGTTCTAGCTTTGAAAAATCTGATTCTGGCCTTGTATTAACAAGCAAATATTAAATATATGGCTTGAAATTTAGTTTTTCACAGCTGAATTAAATTAAAGAAGACTAATCGAACCAAAATCGAGAGAATCTGTCTTGAATAGAACCACAATTATAATCGATTGGATTAAGATTAGATAACTGACTGTTCCGACTTCAAGTACAACTTTGAAAAACCAGTTTTTGACCTCGTTTTATAAGTATAAGTATAGGTATACAAATCTGTAGTGAATACAAATTTGAGGTTAAAACTTTGTTTTTCATAGCTGAATTAGATTAGAAGTAGAAGAGTAAAAGTAAAAGAGAATTTTCGAGATAATTAGTGTAAATGACAGAAACTGACATCGAGATAAAATAATTTAGTCTATTCATTTAATTGGACTTTGAAAAACCCTTTTAATCATACAAGTAAAGCAAGCTAGATTGAAGACAAATCTAATTTTTCACAGCTGAATGAAGGGAACATTCTTAAAATACCATGATTTGATTTTTAATAATCGACAACAATAACAAATTAGCAATTATTTAAAAAGTATTAAATTATAGAAATAAGAAAAGAAATATCAACTTACCAATTCCATAAATGTCCATTAAAAATTACAAGTCCATGGCCCTGTCATGATGATGACCATGTCAATGTCCATGTGGTCCTTGAAATTGACCTTAAAAATTAACTTAAAATTATAGAAAGATCTTAAAAATTAAAAGATTTTTTATTATTTTTTAAGTTTTTTTTTATATTTTTATTTTTATGTCTTTAAAAATTGGTGGTTGCGATTCGAATGTAGGGCGGCTACACTTTTGGGTTTCACCCCAAAAATCCACCGCCCCCAAAAAAAACCATCACAAAAATCATCGACGAAATTACACGAAGAAACTCCAAGAGAAAGGTAATTACATTTAAAATCATCCAATAATATTTAAATAATTGACATATGTGTACCACCAACAATTGACCAAAAAGTAGTAATTTTCCGTATTTTGGTCCTTTTACAGGTTTTACGAGGGCTAAAATCGTCAACTGGACACTCTAACTCGAATTAAAATTAAAAACCATTGACCATTTGATGATCTTCTTTTTTTGTGGTAACTTTCATTAATTATAAAATTAATTTTTAATATTCTATTATTGGTTCGTGGTCAACTCGTTTTAGTGGTTTTTGAGGTGATTGTATGTGAGTGGGGTGGTGGTGGTGGTGTGCAATTTTAATGGTTTTTCTACACAGTGATATTTACCTACATATGAAATTCATCAATTATTTGGAGTTTTAAATTACCTACAATATAATCATAAGAATAAGTGAGTGGTCATACTAGGTGACCAGATGTGTTCGAGGTAATTTGGTCATTTGGTGGACAGACCACGTGATAGATATGACCACCACGGTCACCGGAAATGATGATATGGACAAAGTATTAACCTCCTATTTTGACAAAACTGCTAATTCCAATACAATCAAGGTGAGTTATTTTTTGGTCCATTCTATCATTTTTACTATCTTAATTATATGTAATATTCAATATCTCTCATTCGTTGATACAAACTTAGTGTTAGTTACTGTCTATTCATTTAATTCAGTTCTGAAAAAGCAGGTTTAAAAAAGCCATTTGGCCGATATCTTTCATTTCATGATTCATGGGATTAATATTTTGAGGTTCGATTCTAGACTTAAATTAAACGATATTCAAAATTATTAATTTATTAAACAAAATATGTATCTTAAAGAAAGACATAATTATAATCTCTAGACATTTTTAGACTTTAGACAAGAAGGCAGACAAAAGTGTGAGAACTTGCTGATTAGTAATTAATCATTAGTCATTTTCTATTTTTAACTTTTTGTCATGCTTGTTCTAAATAGGTAGTTACATGGATACTGACTTCTGACTACTGGATACTACAAAATGAGTCATATTTATTTACAATTTCTTTTTGGTTTTGTATACTTTTTTACAATTAGATTTAGCATCATTTTTATCTTTTAAGTTTATCGTTAGTGATCAGTATCATTATTATTGATCAGTCAGGTTTGTCAATAGGATTAGGATGCCTAACCATTTCTGAAGATGTGTAAGATTATTTCTTAACAATAATAAGAATAATAATAATAGACAATATTCTTTTCAAGTAATAAGACTGTTTCAAGTCTTTTCAATAATTAACTTTCTAAACTAATAAATACCTAGGTAGTTTATTTGAAATGCATCTGGACATTTCAATGTTCATGGTTGTTCATAAATATGCATTTAAATTATTGAATGCCTCAAATCCAGTATGTATCTGTATCTATCTATAACCTCTATCTCTATCTATCCAGTATCCAATTTGCAGAATTTAATACCCGTCCGACTATTTTATTTACAACTAACCGACCCGCCCATAATTTCCCATATATATTTCAGTTAATTAATTTCTGCATAAATAATTTTTATTAAACTGCCACATCACTACATTTTTTTCTCGTATTACATAATATTACAATAATAATTATAGTAGTAAGCTAGTCATGTCATGTATAACTGTATAGGTAGGCAATAGGCCTATATTTTTGTAGTAGGTACATATTACATATTATTGCCAATTTCCCATATAAACATTAATAAAAGTATAAGGCAAGGTCTAAATCGAAATCTAAAATAAATATACATAAGTATATCTTACTTGTCTTTTTCATAGTAATTGAAAATTGTAATAGGTACCTAAATGGTAATTTATAATATGATTAACGATTATTTTCTTCTTTTGTCATGCTCTTCATGGCATGTTCAAATTAATATGATTATCTCTCTGTACTCTGTTCTGAGTTCTGTTTCATTTTCATATTATTCAAATTAATGCAAAACAAATACATATAGGTAGGTAGAATTAGAATTAGAATCATTTTTTATTTTAAGTAGAGATAGTAAAGTATTAAGTTGGTAAACACTTAAAAACTATCGAGCATCCATCAGCAGTCAGCAGGACATTAGAATTAGAATTAACTTTAGCAATAAATAAATTATAAAATACCTAAATATTACGGATTAATTTTTTAATTGGCAATAATACCTAATGAAGTGAATTTTACTCAACTTTTTTTGAAAAGTTACTTTTCGTTCCTATATATAATGATTTATGATATCCAAGTATTATCTATGCTATTAGACCAACTTAGAATTAGTCTGACCAAGTATCAAGTCAAGCACCTTGACTTGTCTAAAGTAAAAGTATTTATAATGTACGTATGTACCCTCGTTCGACTTTCGACTAGCTATGCTAATTTGTTAATCATATCATAAGATAGTTATTGCAATTAACACATTAAACTAAGTTTTATGAGTATGAGATTTTATAGGTAGGTACTTGATACTTGTACTATACTCGTATCGTACTTACCTCCTATGTTTAATATAGGGTAAAGGCAAAGGGTAGTGGTATCCAAACCAAAGTCAAAATGTATAGCTAAGCTAGCATTCAGTAAAGAATTAATAATTTATGAAACTTTACTGGACTAAACTGAAACTGAGACTGACTGGCTCGCTCGCTCACTGATAGTATTACTTGCTACTTTTAATATACCTACACTACACTGACTATATTATTGCAAAGTAATAAATTAAAATAGCACAACAAGTGTTAATACCCAGCTAAGCTCTCCTCCAAAGTACAATAATTACTTTACTTATCCTATCCTATCCTTTTCTAATTCTAATCCTGAATAATAAATATAGACATAATACAATACATATATTTATAAGGTATTCAAATTCAACAACCAACTTTCACGGAATTTGCTAGTTTTATTAGTGGCTTAGCGATAATTCAGTATCAAAAATAATTTTACAATGGGATTTGCATAAATTGTTATATACCCTAAGTAGTTATAGTATGTAGTAGGCAGTAGCATAGCAGTACAGTAGATAAATAAATGTACCATATACCTAATAAATGTACATGTGAATGAGTATTTTTTTATTCATTTACTAGGCTTTTCTTCTTAGACTAGGACTGATTATCCTTATAAGTTAAAGATGAAAGAGTTATAATTACACATATGTATAACAGAAGGCTAAAGGCCAATGGTTTAAAGTTTATTGTTATCCTAACCCTTAGCTAGAGTATAATTATAAATAATGGTTCTAGTGCTTATCCTTAGTTTTATGCTTTTTAATTTTTAGCATAAGTATTCTTTGAAAATTAGTAAGATAAGTAGATTATATGCTGAAAAAAGCCCATATTATACTGCAAATTTAGTAGCAAATTATTTAGGTACTTATTACATAATATACTTATACAGATGAGGATATTATTATTTCAAATGCATATTAGGGATACAATTAGGTATACAACTGACTGACTGGAGACTCATCCTTTTGAAAAACTTTCTTTTTACTCATTTATTTTCAAGATAAGATTACCAACATATGGTTTCACTTTTTACTCTCATGATGCATAGTATCATTATCAGTTGAGTTGATCCTACTTATCTTTTTAGAATATGAATTATTAACTACCTAATATTTATCTAACTTACAAGTTTAATAAGCTCGTGTAATGAATATATAATTCATTTAACCCTTGACTTGACTTGACTTGACTGGACTGGACTTTTATTTGAAATTTTGTTCAAACTGTTGTATTAATAAAATAGATTTAACCACACTTTTTTTAGTAATTATTTAGTGTAGAATTCGAGCATAAATATCTTTTCAATTACCTACCTATTTAAAGAAATTTAAATGGTATAGTGTACGATAATTTTTAATCCGATAGGTGTTAAAAGTCTAATATTTTAAATTTAAAAAAAAACTTTTTTTTTGTTTTTTTAGGAAAAGCCAGTACAATCGAGTGAGTTGAGCAAGGGAGACCTCCTAAAAATCCTTTCTTATCTCGAAGGAGAAGTTCAAGCACGAGATGTGGTGATAGCTACCTTAAAATGTGGTAATTACATACGAAAATTCTAAAAATAATACATATTTACATCTTGTATTACTTGATAAGTACTTGATTGAATTCTTTAAAATTTAAATATTTTACTTTTTATTTGAAAACAAATAGAGAGAGTTAAAAGGCTTTTAGCGGACAATAAATATTCATTGAGTAGCAATCCTTCAGGTAATTAAACGATAGTTGAATTAATAAGTTCACTTGATTATTCCTTTTTTTAATTTATAGCATTTGCTGCTTTGAAGAGAGATGGCTTTTCAACAACATTTGTCAATTCCTCTGAATCCAAGGTATGTTAAATTAAAATAACAAATACCTAGCGTTTATTATTAAAATTTGTTCTTTTATTTTATTATGGATTTACAGGAAGATATAGAGCTTATGAGGCTATGGGAAAATCAAAAAATCTCATTAGAAAATTTAATACAAAAGCAAAAACATGCTATGAAGCATTTAGGGAATATTCTTTCAGACTCGGATAACATGCATGGCAATATGGTTAATGAATTAGAGGATGAGAAAGCGAAAAATGCATCATTGAAGGGTATTTATTGATAATTGTACTTGTAGGAATCAACTAGCTTGATGAATTCGTTAATAATATTAAATATTTTTATTTTTAGATGGTGCAAAAATAAGGGATGAACTTGAATTGGAAAAGCAATTGAGAGTAAGACTGGAAAAAGAGTTGAAAGAAGCTCGAGATGCTCATGAAGAGGAAAAGACTCGTCATAAAAGTATAGTGCTTCTTCTACTAAATGAAAGAAAAAGAATTTTAAGGCAATTTATTGAAGAGCGAAAACGTTCTGCTGATCTGGTCTCGATGCTTGAGGAAGAAAAGAAGCATTCAATGGTTTTGGCTGAAGGTCTTGAGGAAGAGACTCAAAAATCTTTAAAAATGGAATCAGATTTGGAGAAACAAATCAGAGAGACGAGATTATTAAATTCTGAAGAAAAAAGGCTAGAGCTTGAATCTCATATAAAAATGCTTCGTAGTGAGGTATACTAATTGTAAATTATTCAGCAAAAAATGGAATTAATTTTAATGGAATTAATTTTTTTGATTAGGCTGAGTCTTTAAGAAAACAACTATCAGAATATCATAGTAGTACATCACATCCACATCCTCATCCTGTAGTTCATGGGCCAACTTATCAGACGACATCAACTCTAAATAATTCGAGTAATACTGTTATAAAGAAGAGTCATACACCTAATTCAACTGGGATTAGACCACCATCGGCTACAATTACCTCTGCTCCTGTTTCTCAGTCCAGTAAGATTCATGAATGATAGTTTTAATTCGAGAGGAATTAGAAAGAGTTTATTATTTATTTGCCTAATTTATATTATAGGTACGGGAATAGGAATAGCCAAGTCAATATCTTCGATCACACAATCTCCAACTACTCATAATAATTCATCGTCTCCGGTCGCAAATTCTTTACTTCAGGTATTAATATTTGGATTTTTGTCACTATTTTAAAAAAAACACCAAGCTGCCAAAAAAACCATAATTAAAACCTATGCATGTTTGCTGAATTTCTGCACACCAAAAATCCGACCAAAATATTATCCAATTAGGTACCTTTATACATCGTTTCATATAAATTAATGATAATTACAATTACCTACTAGTACTAGTAGTTCTTGATTTTGTTGTACAACTAGTCTTTCTAGATGCTTTAATTTTACATTTTATTTTCTTGTGATTATTATATTTTAGTACCGATGTCGATATTACATATATATACCTAGTTTATTTTTATAGTTCACTATTTTAAGTTACTATTTCATTTTTTTTAAACTCTTATTATTATATGCCTAATATTGACTCGTATACCTTACCTACACATAATATTATTTTTATTTTCTTATCTACTCTACTATATACTTTATTTTATTATAAAAAAAGGTAAAGTCTCACTTTCGAAATATAAAATGAGATCTCTATTTACTTTATTTATACAAGACAAAATTATGTTTTGATTCTTGTTCCCCTCATAATGTAGAACAATTAGATTGGCTTTTGAATTTTTTATTAATTCATTATGACCAGTAGAATGTTCTAAAAAATATTTTGTGATTTAAAAAGGAAGAATAAAATCTTTATTTTTCTATGTTTTAATAACTCTATTTTGTTCTGCTACCCTCACTTCACTTTATTTTCATTTCGTTGTTCTTGATATACCTAAGTACTACTTACAATTAGTGTTGTTAGATTTTATTTTAAATCTTAATTTGATTGAAGGTATTTAAGTCTTGATGATTTCTCTTATTTTATTTCAATTACCGCTTTTATATTCTATCGATTTGCTTTTTTGCTAATAAATAGCAAATTCTATCGGTTTGCTTTAAATTACCAAAATATTTTTGACTGAAATGTACCTGTACCTATGGGCTCCTATCCCTACAGCTCTGAAAAGCCATTCGACTGACCTTAATTTTTCGATATATTTACTTTTACTTGTAAACTTGTATGTGATTAAAAGAGGCACATAAGATCCGTGTTTCAGAGCTGATTTAAGTGAATAGTGCAGATCGGAAAATTAATTCTTTCACAATTGGCGATTAGATTATTGTGAATTATTGTGTAAATTTTGTAAATACGAATCTTATTGTAAATATTCATTTATGTGTACAGGGAAGACTAAGCGGAAGTGGAGGATTTGATAGGACAACTAGTAATAGCGTAACTGGGACAATTATTCAAGCACCAAAAAAGTATAGTTTGGGCCGACCCGTAGCGTCACCAAACCCACCGAACCCACCAAATAAACCTCAAATGCCGAATAAACCCCTTCCACCCCCTAAATCTGGTAATCTGACGAAATTACATGCAGCAAAAATTGAACAGCAAATTACCTGAAATTGATTTGATTGAAGCAATCCAAATGCAAAAAGTCAGTCAAAAGAGTACTCAAAATATCGCATTTAATTATTTTGACATAGGTATATACATATATATTTTTTCAGTCTTTTTATTTTATTTTAGCTAGAGAGGTTGTTACATTTTTTATACAGATGTATTTAGATTTATGATTAGGTTTTTAGTTTTTATCAACATTTCAATATTTTATTCTAAAGTTCTCAAAAAATCATCTCTAATTTATCAGAAACTAGCTAATGTATGAAGGTCAATCGATCATCGGTCATAAAAAAGTATTTTATATTTATAGGATATATCTACATATTGTTGCACGTCCCTCATAAAATTAGTATTCACTATTTAGTATACCTCTGAAAAACCTGATCTTGGCCTCAATTATCACATAAAAATAGAAATTATATTATCAGTATTTATCGAGTTTTCAGAGCAGAAATAAACGATTAGAAATAGATCATCGATAGAAAGTGTAGCCTTACCTACCTATATATAATAATATAGTTGTTTTAGCCAAAAATTCTTGACAAAGTCTGCTATTTATCATAAGTCATAAACTTCCATTTACAAAAATGAGAATCAAAAAATGAAAACAAATTACTTACATAATGGTAAATTGCATAAGTATAGGTATATCAGTAATGATTAGGATTTTTAAGCAAAAAAAATTGTACAAGTAATCCACTGTAATCCAATTTGACAAAAAGTTTGGTTTTTTTAAAACCAAAAAAATCAGAAAAAGGCCAGGGGGGACGGGGAATATTTACAATAAATATTCTTCTGCTATTATTCAATCTATAAAATATACATTTAGATAGGACTTATAATAAATAATATTGGTAAATATTTACAAAAATTATATTTTTAAAAGAAATATCAGTATAAATAGGTAGGATATTATGACCCATGTTTTTAACTCAAAAATTATGTTTTAATTGTATTTTACGAAAAACCAATTAAAAGTAGAGTAAGGTTAGTTTGAAAAATTGAATTAAAAAGCAATTAGTGATATATTAATAGTAAAGATTTGAGATAGGCAGGTATAGATTATAGTAGGAAGATTTATTAATGAAATTTTCTAGGTATGTAGGTGTTTAATTAAAATGTGTAGTTGTGCAAAAAAAGTGTACCTTAAAAATCTCTTTTTTTGTATTCAAAACTAGCCAGAGACTTTTAGCTAACTTTAAGTTTTAAGTTAAACCATAATTTGCCCATTTTAAAAAGTATCTCTCTAAATAAGATGAATCGGTCGTACAATTAAATTATAATTAAAAATTAAGGATAATTAATGATTATACCTTAGGTTTAGATAGATATCTACTACTTATATAATATTATTATGATAATTAATTGCATATTTAAAGCTATTCTATAGTTTACATTTTAATGATATTTTAAACTTTACAAGTTTAGAAAAAGTGAATAATTATAAGTATTATATAACTACCTAATTCCATAGCTTATGGTTAGACTTACGATTAGATTAGATTGGCTCCGATTTAATTTCATTTCTATTTTGGTTGAATTTACCCCTATATTTTAGGTCTAACTTGAGCCTTGTAGGAAATTAACCACAAATAAAAAAATTCTAACTTAAACTAAACTACAAAAATTTGAATTTTATACGAGGGTAGGTAAAGTTAGGCCAAAAGTATAAGGATAAATTCGATCAAAATATGAATGAAATAAAACTCAAGTCGTTTGATTTAAAAGAATAGAGTTTATCAGTTAGTTTGAGATTAGTATTTAGAGTTTGATTTAGGCTTTTATAGAGCAGGCATTGTGGTCTGTTCATTTTAGTCAGGTTTGATTCAATTTGACATGTACAAATGAAACCGAAATTTGGTTTTTTAATAAATAAAATGAATGATAATGATGGCCTGTATACATATATTATATATGTGCTATAGATCAACAGATATCTTTCCATAAAAGTGTGTTTATTAGGATTTTTTTGAGATTTTTTTGGAGTTCAAAAAGACATTCAAAAGTTGAATCAAATTATAACAAGGAAAGAGATTTTGTTTTAAAAATTTTGATTATATAATTAGTATCAATTTAGAGGACAAAAAAGTCAAATATTTCGATCAGTTTTTTGCCTTTATTCTTATTATGAATTCTGAATTTGGTCCCAAACATATTGGATAATCCATTTTACTACTATATTAGTAAAAATAAAAATATTATGGTTTTTCAACTAAAGAAAAGATTGACAAGAAAATTTGTAAATCAATCAAAAAATTATTTATTATAGGACCTAAAAATTAGGTCAAATTAGAATTTTTCAAAGCTAAAATCTCTTTTCTTGGACTATTAAAGTGTGTTTTAAGTTTTAAGTTATAAGGTAGCTAGGTTGTAGATTGATTTATCCAGATTATCCAATCCAAAGTATTATTAAAAATTATTTATTTTTATTGTTTATTTTTATTTTAGCAAGTATACACTATTTAATTACACCTACATATTATATGGGTCTAGTTATTTTAACCACTTAATTTTTAAGAGAATTTTGTCCTTATTTTATTTACCTATTTTATTTTATACTACATATATCTATATATTTATTTTTATTTAAATGCAAGTTACCAATTAATTGTTATTGTACGGATATTCACAAAAAACACATGTATAAAGCAATATAAATATCTCCTAAATATACCTTTATATATTTAACTTTAATTAATTAAGTATCTGTAGTACCTACTACAAGTATTATAAGAATAGATTTGCAAAATAGTTTAGTAAAGGTATGTTAAAAAAAAGATTTATTTTTGAAAAAAATAGTTATAAAATGAGTAATAATTGCTCTCTAATCTTAAAATTAAAGATTTTAGAAAATTAGGTATGATCTTGAGTAGTATAAAAAGCCATTTACTGTAATTTTAGATTTGTTAGATATGTTTATGATATTAAATTTAGGTCATTTAATTCAGCTCTGAAAAGACAAATTCTGAGTAATTCAAGTCATAATGGGGATTTTCATAGCTGAATTAATTGAATAAACTAGGTAATACCGATAATGGCATTTTGAAAATGTACCATAGTTAGATTAGATATAGTAATGCTCGCTCTTTATCGACTTTTTTTGAGTTTTTTTTCACATTAGAGATTGTAGACTTGAAAGATTTTTGTAATCTTAAGATTAGCTATATAGACAATATAAAGTGGAGTTAAGTAAAAGTTAAAGAGTAGGTACCAAAAAAATGATGATAATGATTAATGATATATAAATATTTCTGTAATTTAGTGAACAATGTCAATAAATGTATAAAATTATGTTAAATGCCTATATAATTACCATACTATAAATATTATGAATATAATTATGCACATTTACTGAATGAAAGTTTGAAGAAAAAATGAATAAAAAGCTAAACTGATCAAAATTAACAATTTTAAAGATTTATTATTTTAGGATAAAAAAAGTATAAAAATTAAAAAATAGTTAGAATGTTATCCTAACATTTGCTTGTCTTTTAAAACTGAATCGATATGTGAGGTGAGATATTAGGTAAGGTAATATATTATATTATGTAGGATTAGGTAGGTATCGAATTCTCTGAAAAACGTGTCTAGTAAATAATTTTGTTACATAATTAGATCATTTTGTGCCTTTTCGGTCAAGTAATATTTCATTTCTTTTTATTTTATTTTTGAGCTTAAAAAAACAAGAATTTTGAGAAAAGAATAATTTAAAAACAAACTACAAAGTATTTAACGGTATACATAACAAAATATCTTCAAATCTCTAATTTCATAAATATAAATAAGATTGACAAAAGGTCAACTAAAACAACAGAATAAATAAATAACAATTTGATTTGATTTGTGTCAAATACTTAAAAAAAAAAAAAAGAGTTCAACATAAACACAAAAATTCATAAAGATAAAAAATTCATAGCTAAATAAATCCATCAATATTACTACAATATAATTATAATCATTTGAATCCCCTGTATAACAGTATAATAATGCTGCCTAATAAATAATTAACCTATTTTTGTAGTGTTTTTGTACAAAAAATCTAAAAAAAAAATTTTAAAGAGAGATCCTAGTCTTGTTTATAATTATTAATTATACAAAAAATTATAATTTTTTAGTATATTTAAAATACTAGTACACTACTATCATCATAGAAAAACTGTGCTGCTGCTGATATTATTAAAAAATTGCATTTTATAATACATTACTAATTACTATGTAGGATTCTTTAAAAAGAGTCTTCCAGTAGAAAATAATTTAAAAAATTTTACTTTGTTTTTAGTGCTTTACAAAAAATTTGCTTGGCTCAAAAAAAATCAAAAATTACTTTTTTTTAAGTAGCATTCTGTATATACAAAGTGTTTCTTATTTTTTGTAGATTTTTGAAATTATTTTAAAGGATCTTTTTCATTTCCTTTGTCAATAAGGTACATTCAAGTGTCTAGAATCTACATAATTATAAGTAATTTTTTTAACTATTTCTTATTGTAACTTACTAGTACTAGTTATGTATATGTATTTGTAAAAAAATGATATAGGTATAAGAGATATTTCACTTAAAAAAGGTTTAGAATTTCATAGTAGGTAGTAGGTATTTTATAGTTAAAAAATAAGTACAGCACGGACATATATAAATATCATAATTTAATACATTATATAATTATTACTGTACGTTATATGCAATGATTAATTGCACATTCGTCCAGCCCTATTTATCTATCAGTAATAGTAGGTTAGGTAGTAGGTAGTAATAGTAAAGTACATATTATTTTTTAAAATTAGTAAGATAGTTAATAGTTTAGTAGTAGTGTAGTAATAGTAGTACAGTATTAGTTTCTTTCATTAAAATAAATCTATAAGTTTGTATATTATATAATATATTTTGTTGTATGTAAATATTATATCTGTTCTCTACCTAATGTATCTACACATTATAGAATACAATAAAAATACTTTTTTCTAAATATCATTTAATTTTTACCTAATTTATATATCCTAATACTACCTACGTATTATAATATAGCTATATAATATTTACAATATACAATCACAAAAAAATACATATTTAACAGTTGTATGTAGTAACATTTGTTTTTTTTTTTAAATTTTAATTTTAGTTAGGTAGGTATGAAGATAAGAAATAGTAGTAAAGAAAGCTTTTTTGTTAAATATTTATACTCAAACTTAAGTCATTTCATTATTATTAGAGTACAGAGTACTGATACATATCATTTTAGGCTAATATATTTCATTACTTAAAAAGTATTGTAATTAGTATAAAGTAAGTTTAATTGTATTTTTTGTAGAGTACAGAGTACAGTGTAAACATTTTAAAGAGGAAGGTAAATATTGTAATTTGATATTTCATTTTTTTAAATAGTATGTCATATAAAATAAATCTTGACATTTTTTGACACTTGTTGGTATAAAAAGGTCTAATAATATAAGATACCAAGTAAATAGGGAAAGTATAACTAATGTTCTGTATAAATATCTACTAATTTCAAATAAATTGCATTGAAAGAAATTATTACTAATAGGTAGTAAATAAGTGATTGTGATTATGAATAAATGTGTTAGCTAAGAGTTACAATACAATTCATATTCTCTTCTACGTATGAATAGTCAATATGGTTAGGTAGTAAGTATTTTGCTCAAGATTAGTAAATATAAAAAGAAAGAAATTACTGGAAAAAATTGAGAATCTCTCTCCTGCTTTTTCTATATGTAGTTATATGTTGTAGAAGTATAATGTAGTTAGTTAAATAATAATGATGATAATGGGTGATTCTTGACAACTTTAGACAGCGGGCCTTGAGTGGGATAAAGCCTCAGCTCTGGAATCATTTGCAGTTGTAGAATGAGCTGCTTGGAGTGCTCCTCCACCTCCACCACCTGCTGCAGCCGCTGCTGCTGAAAAATAATACATTCTCCATATAGTTTCATTTCAATCGAATCGGATTCATCAAACTAACTATCAAATAAAATTACAAATATTTTAATTAATTATCTTACCGGCCGCAGCAGCGTAATACGTTCCATTAAGTCCTTCGGGGAAGCCTGTCCCACCACCAGCTGTACTACCCAAAAAATACTCTTTGTTCACGCAATTCCTTAAAGAGTCAGGAATTCGACCAACAATGGCTGTAAAGTAAAAGTAAAGTTAATTCAATGAGCTATAAAAAAAACTCTAGCTTTTCTAGTTTACAAGTAGTAAATATTTAGAATTCTTTAAAATAATACAAAATTAGCATACCTCTTCTTATTTCTGATGCGGCCATTTCTCTGCAAATATTAATTACAAATACATTAATTTAGAATTAGAATATTTAAAAATATAGATAATCAATTTATATACCTTAATTCAGTGCATGATGCATCTGAATAAAATGCAGCATGAGGTGTACAAATAAGATTAGGAGCATCTTTCAAAGGCCCTTGGAAAACATTAAAAGGTTCATTTTCATGAACATCAAGGGCTGCAGAGCGAATTCTTCCTTCTCGTAAAGCTGCTGCTAGTGCAGCCTCATCAACTAATCCTCCACGAGCAGTGTTGACCAAGAATGCACCTAAAAACATAAAGAAAAAATAGTGCGTATTTAGTATTTATTTTTGATACTAGATACAGGTAAAAACATTTGTAAAAACAATTGAGTTTTGTCATTACTTTCTTAAAATTAATAGGCATTAATTCTAGGAAATAATAACCAAAAAAATACCGGCTTTATTTCCTCGGAGAAAAAGTCAAAACTACTTGAATATATATCCATATCAAATATCATAACATAATCGACTACTTACTACCTACCATATGAGCAAGAGAATAATAAACCTTGACTCGATAAACTATAGCCTATAATTAAGTTTATATACTTAACATTAATATTAAATAAGATAAAATCCCGAGTGCACAGTTGCACATCACATTGGCATATACCTAACATACCTACATATAAATACCGAGAGTATTTGCGTATACTAGACAAGTAGGTACACTGTATAAATACAATAGGTAGTTATATTAGTAGACTGGTAAATTATAAAAATGCATGGTACTAGTTTGGTGCATATCTTATTAAAAACTTAGGAGTCGAGCAATAAATAAAAATACACATCAAATGGAAACTGATAAGAAATACGTACCTACAACTTTCATACATTTAAAAGTCTAAAAAGTTAAGCATTTAAAAAAGGTTTATTTGAATGCGAGCAGTGATCCTTTATATTTATCACATTAAATAGATCAGGAATAATAATAGGTTAAAGTAAAGAGACACTTGTTTAAAAACTTATTCAGAAAATTCAACTGCTTTTATCCATTTTATGTAAATAAAATAATTATCGGAGTTATCAATATCTATTGAAATCCAAAATAATAAAAATAAAATAATTTGCATGACCAAATCAACTTATTATCAGAAGAGCTTATCATATTAAAAATATATTGTAAAGAACAATACTCAATACTTATTAATTATGTAGGTACCTACTATGAAAAATATTTAAAGTACATAATGAGCTATGTAGAAATAAGGCTAATAAGGGTATAAGTATATGTACTAGGTATATGTATTTCAATTTCAAGTTCAAGTAGTTATATGCAAAAAGAAACATTGAATTAGGGAGAGGAAGTTCATTGACTATAACTCTGTAGTATACTAGTAATTAGATCTAGCCAGGTATATGCAGTTATTTATAACCAAATTAAAACTATGTAATACAAGGAGTAGACAAAACTTTGAGAGAAAGGAAGTTTCTGATTTAAGGCCAACAACCACAAACTACGACTACGAGTACTACTTAATCGAATAGTTTCTTTCACTGAACTGCACTTTATATATTTATACACAGTATGCGTGTAATATAATAACTTTGTATATTAAATTGTGGCTTGATTTTGTAGTAATTAGTTAATAAGGAAAAGTGGGTGTATAATGTGTATAATGAATCATATTACATTATAGCCTTATAGGTAATGGATTTATCGTAAAAAAATTATGAACATTTTTCTCAACTCACACAATCTTTCTTGGAAATACTACGAGGTAATAAGGTTATCTAGTAAGGTATACAAATGAAATTATAGTACGACAAGACAAAAGTGTAAGTAAAGTATAATAACTACATTCCGATATAAAACTAGGGTTTTGGAAATGTCATAAAGACTAGGTACCTAATAATAAATAGTTAAAAATTATGACTTACCAGGGCGCATTTGCTTGAGTGTATATTCATTTATGAGATGATGATTATGTTCATTTAGGGTGCAATGAAGAGATACACAATCAGACTGAAATAATAGATCTTGAAGAGTATAAACCCGAGTGACACCAAGACTTTTCTCAATTCCATCAGGAAGATATGGGTCATAGAAAATCACATTAAAACCAAATGCTTTGGCACGAAGTGCAACGGCCGAGCCGATTCTTCCAAGTCCAACTATTCCTAAAGTATCCCCTCTAATTCTGGCACAACCTTGTGCTATAAAGTAATAATTAAAAATTTAAATTAGTCAAAATTAAAATTTCAATCTAATTCAAACAAAGTAATTTTGGATATCAATCATTACCTGGTTGTAAAACCTATAAATCAAAAAAAGAGATACACACATTTAGTTTTTAGTTATATGTATAATGTATAATTGATTAAATAAAAATTTTAACTATTCGAAATTTAAATTAAATCCAAATTCTCGAATAGAAATTTGTAAGAACGCTCAGGATATTTACCCCCGAATATGAGTAGGGTACATAATGTAGATTCAATATCAAAGACATAAATTAGATTACCTACGTTAAAACAAATCTCAAATCCCTAATCCCTAATCCCCTATCACTATTGTTGACCATTCACAATTTTATTATTCGTAACTTTTATAGCATATTGTTGAATAAAAGCTTCGTTAAGCCATTCATTAAAATTATTTAATTGGAAATTGATGAAACTTACTTGCTCTGGTCCGGTGAATTTTTTCCCTTCTCGAACCATATTTGCTAGCCAAAAAGTTCGGCGATAAAGATTTAATATCAAGCACATGGTAGTATCCGCAACTAGAAAAATATAAAATAAATATAAATATTGGTAAATATTAGGGTTTCTTTTCAATTATTAGCTTGTATAGGTATAGGTAAAAAATTTTTAGAGTAGTAATCAGAAAATTATTTACCTTCTTCAACACCATAGCCGGGGACATTACAGACAGCAATCCCGAGTTCACCAGCAGCTTTAACATCAATATTATCCACGCCAGATCCAATCCTCACAATAATCCGAAGTGCCTTAAATTTTTCCAAATCTTCCTTTGTCAATGTGATAGTGTGCCACATTAATGCACCCACAGCTTCATTTAATACTTTCTCATGGATCTCAGCAGTGGATTGTGCATCACAAAAAGCCACTGTCGCCACATCCTTCAGTATCGGCATTTCAATCGAACAATCACGTCCATCCAGAAGAGCGACCAAGGGTCGAGCGTGCATCGGGCCATTATTCAGAGGACCACGACCACCTTCAACACGAGCTCTTTTCGGTGCCAACATCTAAGAGGAGATAGAAAATTCCAAATATTAATAAGATCCAAATCCGAATTCAACCGGCTTTGATTTACAAAATATCCACTCTTTTAAGAATGTGAAAATAAAAAATGTCCAGTACAGGCAGCACAACACAACTTACTTTTTTGATAAAACCTTAAAAATTATTCTCTCACTACTACGATACGATTAACCACTTGATCGGGCCAAAAGAAGTAGGGTACTACAACTTTGTTAGCTGATACAAATAATCAAACTGAACTGAACTGAACTGAAAAAAGCTTCTCTTTCTCTCAGATTGTTAGTTGAAGTCTCAAGTTATAGTTATAGTAAAGTAAAGTAAAAAAGAAGGAACAGAGTTCCACCAACACCAAACAACCAACTCTTCGTTTCGCTTCTCTTTTCTGTACTATCCTCGACCAACTCGATTCAACTTTAGGGATCAGAAAGTGGAATCAGATGACAGAAAAGTGGAGGATCTCGACAGAAAGTACTGCTCAACACCCATAGGAATTTTTTGTTTTCCCCCTCAACTTTTTCCTAAACTTGAGTCTACATTACTTCGAAACTAAACTTCTACAACTACTTATCCGACTCTTATAAAACTTACTATTACTAATATGCACAAACATATACATACATACATACCTTGTATGTATCTAGGTACCTAATACCTACACTACTGACTACTACTAGGTATTAGGTATTATGCCACAGTCGAGTGAACCGAAAACTAAAACTAACTTTTTATTATATTTCATATATAGCAATATGTAGTACTTGTATATCCCATCGAATCATACATTATATACCTACATATATTATACTGATACTGATATACAATATACATACAGTATTCAAAGAGTAAGTAGTACACAATACTTTATCCTTATCTCATTCTTTTATAATATATGTTTAATACCCATATAGGTAAACTAGTATGTATTTTCGTATTTAAGTACTTGTATTACTTGAAAATAGTAATAGACCCTTTTAGCTTTTTGAAACATCTATCTATAATTCCCTCTCTCCATACTTTTTTTGTCCAAGACCAAGAAAAAAAAGATCGAAACTTCTCATCTTCATCTGCTCCTTTATCCACTATATTATTCCAACATATATATCTAAATGAATACTGATACTCTGACTCTGACTCTAGTTATAAAAAGATACCCTACCCTACATATATAAAAACTATAAAAGCTGAAGATATTAGAGCCCACTAGTTCAAAAGATATGGATTATGGATGGAGAGATGAACAAGTAACACTAACTATAAGCAAAATATACCTACAGATAGGTATATAAAATAAAATAAAAGAAAAAGGATAACATGATGATTGTGCTGTTCTATTTGCCTGGACCCTCCCTCAACGAAAAATGGATGAAGAAGCCCTTGCCTTTGCCTTTATGTCTATGGCCTTTGGCTTTAAACCTTCTTATAATTTCTAAGAAAAACTTATCGGACCGCAAATGCAACAAAATAAAATAATAGGTATAAAGTTAACTTTTCCTTCTTCTCAAATCTCAAATAGGTACTATGTAATCTACATAATATAGATCTAACTAATAAATAATATAAATGTGTAGCTGTGTAGATATCATGCACTCGTAAATAATGGTAAAAATTTTAATATAAAAATAGAAATAGATACAAACTGGGTATGTACTATGTACCTACACCTACACCTACTTGGATAATTTACCTACCAGCAGCCAAAACAGCTCACTCATAATAATATATCTATAATACTCGTATCTGTATATATTATGTTACTTACCAAGTTACTATTTATTAAATATTACCTAAATAATAAAGTCAAAGCCAGTTCCTTTACCTTTTCAAAAGCGACATTAGCATTTAGATGCTACTACTCGTATTAGAATTAAGAAATGCAAATAAAGTACCTACTAATAGTATCCTACAAACGTCGAATGTGCATCACATTTATAGCAAGGAAATAAATAAATAAATAGATAGATAAAATAAAAATAAAAGATGTCAACTACATGTAAAATACATAGTAGGTAAGTATTAGGTACCTAGTATGTACTACCTAGCCAACTAGCCACTAGACCAAAAAATATATGTACGAACAATATATTTGTATTTGTAAATGTTAAATGCCTATTGTAAATGTCTAACTAAATGCCTATTTGACATGTCCATTGCATTGCTACGCTACAGACTAAAAACGTAATACATAATATAAGTACGTAAGGTAGGTAGTAAGTATTTTATTATCATTTCATTATTCGTCTAAAAGTAGCATTTGAATAAAGACAAAGTCTTCAATACTAATGCCAATGCCCATTAGTAAATTAAATTCACTACAAACTTCCAAAACTTTATTAGGGTACATTGTACATTAGTACTACGGATACAAGTTATTAGTATTAGGGTTGTAAAGGTAGGTATGAGAAAATAATAAATGCTAAACGAGGAGTATGTAAATTCACAGAAATAGAAAATGATAAAAGAATATTTAGACTTTATATTTTATAGAGAGTAGTTCAAGTATCACGGCATGAATACTTATTATGAGTGCATTATTATTACAATAAACTATCAACCTAAGCTTAACAAAATGTATCTTATCTTATCTACCTACATTTTATAAAATTATAAAACATACAAACTTATCTTATACCATACTACCTACTACCTACCTTACTAAATATGCATTAATAGAAAATAAGTAGAAGTACATAAGTACATAGTACATACATATTGCTATTTTAATATTCTAGTTTTTGAATTAGTTGATGAGCAATCCTTAAATATATTTTGTTGTGTTCTTATTTTTACATTAGTACCTATACCTATGTATATTTCATGAATAATAATAATAAAGAAGAAGCAACATATATGTATATAAAGGTAGGTACATTTACATTTAAACAAAAATAATAAAGCTATTCGAGACAGAACAGAGAGAGGTTTCTTTCGATGGACCAAACAAAGCCAAAAATTATTCTACCACTCTTATGACTATTGACTATGACTCATCCTCAAACTTTATTTCTACCTATTTTATTTTGTAAAAACTCGACCAGCAGTTCAACTTACAATTTAGGTACTTGTACCTATATAAATATAAAGACTTATCAAATAAAAATGTATATAAAGAAGCTACATATTATAAAGTTTGAATTTGAAAGATTGAGAATACAAAACACATCCTTTTTTCATATTAAATGTATTATCTTTTGAATCTTTCTCCTTCAACTACCTAGGTACCTATATAATATTTTTATATATAACGATTGTTAAATATTTAATCTACCTACCTAGGTATATAGGTAACTTTTAACGTTTACTAAAAACATACCTATAAATGCAAATGCAAGTATTATTTGCTAGTTTGTCTGTCTGCTGGTCTGACTGACTTTTCTTCATCATACTCTCAAAGTGCAAGTAGTGTGCAAGTATATGAGAAATGAGAATGTCTATATAGCAATGAACTCGAGTTTTTTTCATACATCATCATCATACAATCAAGTACCTAAACAGATAGAATATACTTTACTTACTTACTTAATAGATCTCTCGATATAAAATAATAATGTATTATTATTTTGTATTTGTCTAAAGTCTAATGCATACATACACACACAGGTAGCTGATAATTCTTTTCCATTATAAGTTTATGCCTAGTACTCCGTATTCGTATTTAATCTAGACATAGAAAAAATGACCAAAATAATATGTAATGCATTCCTATTCATTTACCTATGTATAAAGTAGTTTAAGTAGTACATGTTGTAAGCCCAATGCATAATACTAATACTCTATTAGTATTCGCTAGTTGCATTAAATTAAAGGATAACTGTTTTTTAAGAACCAGTGAGAAGTCGATTTGATTTGCCAAAAACAGCACTCTTCAAATACCTACCTCCATTGTCAATGAAATAACTAAATTATTTTATCTGTATTTCTAACATATTCGAGGAATCTACATTACTTATTTATAAATTACCTTGTATTTTAAATTTCTTGTTCATTAGTGATTCTCTAGAAAAAATTGAGATTACCTACTCTTAATTCTATTAGGAAGTGGTAAATATTATTAAATATGCTCAAAATAATACAAGATAAATGAATAATGTGAATTATAACTAATTCTATTATGAATAAATTAATAAATATGTATTGTGATTTTGAAATGCTATTGAAATTATAAATGTCCTCTAACTGCTAATCGCTAACATAATGCAATACAGAGCTGAAATGTGAAACAAAAAATATTAAAGATTAGGTAGGTTAGGTAATAAAGATAAAGAAAGCATTATGTATTTAAAAAATACTAGGTATTTTAAATGACAAAGTAAAACATAACTTCAACTTTAATTCAGCTATCAGTACCTGCTCAAATTATTACATTTTGAATTTGCATTTAAACCTATACATATTGTATTGGTGGTATGTACATTCATTTTTTCAAGTAATCTGTAGTACCGAAAAGGTTAGATAAACATTCAAATTGAATGTTGTAGTTGTACTTGTAAACTTTTTAATTAAACTAATCAAAGGTTCTTTTGGGGTGTATGCTTTTGACATATAAAATAAACTCGTCCATAAGTTTCAAAATAAGTAATTTTTCAACTCTCTAATCGACATCTAACTATCAATTTAATATAAAAACTAGCAGCAGTACACTGCAGTAGGTGTAAAAATATGTCCAAATAAAGTTTTTTTTGAACAATTTAAAAGTCATTATATTTTGTATTGGAATTGAAGTTTATTTTTGAAAGCTTATTGCATTGGAAAGGTTGTATGTGTGTAGGTAATAGCTAGTTAGTATTAGCACTAGCTATGTTGTAAATACATAAGATAAGTTTGGTACAAAATAACATGACCAATTTCAACTAAAAACTTCAAAACAAAGTTCCCAAAAAAAGTTTCTTTTCTATTTCAAACTTTTCCCTTCATCTCTTTTCTGACTTTCAACTATTTTCACTCTAAATCTCTAGATATGTTATAAAGTTAGTTATAGTATTTTGTACTAGGTTATGTAAGTCTCTAGTCTAGTATGAATTTTACGAATAAAAGTCCTTATAAGTTTACCAAAAAAAATTGAGTAGTTTTACTTTAGTTGAGGCAAAAGAAAAGTTTTTTTTTGCTTTTTGCTTCAAACTTTTTTTTCTCTATATATGTATGTATGCCTATATTTTTAAGTTGAGCTTAAAAATACAAATATTTTTACAGAATAGCCTCTTATTTATTGTATAAACTATCTTAAACTTAAATATAAAAACTTAAATACCTATATATTTAAGCCTAAGTTACTTCAGAAAGTCAGAAAAAATAATCTTATAAAATAAAAATTGAAAAGAACTTATGCTTGTGTCCTTGTAAAAAAAACTTTCCCTTTCTTTGATTATATGCCCACATTCGTACAGTACAGTAGGTAGGTATATTTTATATTCATAAAAATTTAAATAATATTTAATACATATTGTATTGTTCTTTTATTATTTTGACTTTTTTAAAAATAGTTTTCTTCTTCTACTACTACTACAGATAGTATGTCTAGTTTTATGTTATGTCTATAAATGTAAAATAGGTAGTTTACATATAATATATAAGTCTGCAGCAATATATAGATCTTAATCTTACATTTACCTGTAACTTGTAAGTTTTCTAAAAAGAAAGTCAATCATTTCTCCTTTAGCTTTGGCTTACATAGGTACTACATAAATATTTCTTCAAGCTCTTCAAAATCTTTAAGATTTTCAATATAGGTACCTACTTTTCATTTTGTGCTAACTTTTTGCAACTTTTTTCTTCAATGCTAAAGACTACCTAAACTAGGTACCTATTTATATGTACTTACCACTGACTACAAATTTATCAATATGTACTGCCTAGTTTTGTTAAAAACTTCTAAAAAGTACCTCTATATAGCTAATTCTCTACCTAGTAATGTAGTTCATCCTCTTTTATTTATATAATTATTTACATAATAAAAATAAAGTACCTATAAAATAGCCTACCTATTATTGTACAAATAAATTAGACCTTATAAAACTTGATATTTGAGATTGAGCCAGGATGATGCCAATGCCATTATATAATTAAATAAATTGATGCATTATATTATTATGCATCTGCATCTTCTCTTCAAAATATACCTTTATAAGGTTATTCCTTGATTGCTGCTTTTAGATTTAAGATTATGCAGTTAAGTAAGTTAATTAGTAAACATTTAATGCAATGCCTTAATACAAATACTAAAAATTAAAATTGATCTCTAATTAAACCTAAATTGAACAAATACTAAATGATCAATTATTTAAAAAAAAAAAGAAACACTACCAACCACATTAGTCAACATTTAAATGGCATGGTAAACATCACAATCACAATCACTCTACTTCCTATCTCTTATAAATATCTCGCATCATCATCGTCGACATCATCTTTTTATCGAAAAAATAAACTTAAAATTAATTCTTGTTATAATCTAATTAAATATTTAGGTATATAATATGATCATGTCATTTTTCATAAAAATTAAAAACCAGATATGTTGTTGATGATGATGATGATGATGATAATAGTTAATGAATGCAGAATGTAACTTGTAATTTGTTGTAAAATTATGCAAATAGAAAAAAACACTATTTAAAAAGGTCATTCTTTTCTCTTATCCAATTTCAATTTTAAATTGTACAATCTAATAAAAATAATGGGAAACTAGATATATCAAATTGAAAATTGAGATGCAAGTGATCTCACTGCTCACTAATTATTATTATACATAATATAATGAAAATAAATTCAGATGTCAAGTGTTATTAGGGGTTATATTTATGGCAAAATGTGGTCGAATGACCTTTAAAATTTAGAATATTAGTAAAATTAGTAGGCGTATGACTTTAATGCAAAAATGGAGACTTACATTATTATAATTATAATTATAATTAATAGGCCCTTCCTCTCCAGCAGATATTTCACTTTCAGAAATTCTTTCTACAAATGTTCTGCCAAAACGTCTAGGTCTTTTTGACCTCAGCCTTAGTGGACTTGTAATCCTTGGGACTCTGGAGAATCCGGTTATGGTGAAGGAAGCAGGTCTTCTGAGAGAAAAAAAAAAAGACTTAGAAAAATTTCGAAAATTTCAAAAAAATTTTTTTTGCATATATATTATTAGAATGCCCTGAAACGCAAAGATATCATGGTCCCGGGCCCGTGCGGCCCTCGGAACCGCATTGCGGTTCACCTGGGGATTTAGAAAATTTTCGAAAAAAATTTTTTTTTTGAAGTTTCAAAATGCCCTGAAACGCAAAGATATCATGAAAAAAAAGTCTTTTACTTTTATGAAAATTCTTTTTCTCTATGAAGACCTGCTTCCTTCACCATAACATAACCCACTATTCTTACTATAGGGTAGGGGCACTATAAGTCTGCTGGGGCAAAAAATGTTAAGACAAAAAATCCTAATATTTTGGGAAAGCCGATTTATAATACAATTGGACCAATAATTTTAAAATTTTCAAAAATTTTGTAAAATTTTTCAAAAAATTCAAAAAAACATCAATAAAATGAGATATTTTTCAGCGAAAATGGTAAAAATTCGTTAAAGACATTAATGTCTTTTACCCAAAAATTTCTCTAAAACGCAAAAAAAAATCTTTTATTCTTTTTCATAAACAACAGATTTTGGCTTAAAAGTGTGTGAATCGTAAAGATATCATAAAAAAGTCGACATTTCCAAAAATATTTATTCGGTTAAAGATTTTTTTCAGGTCTCTGATGATAATTTATTTTTTTAATTAGAGATCCGGATTTGTGGTCCTCTTTCACAAAAAAATAAATTATTGCGAACAGAATATAAGCTTTGTCATGGGACTGGAATCTTACATGGTCAGAGTTTATGACAAAGCATTTTTCTGTATGTGTCCTAATTTAAATCATTATTAATTATCTAACAAATTAAGTGTATAGGTATAATGAATTTTTTTTTTAAATTTTAGTTTTATTTGCGTTACTATCATGAGATTAAATCGACTAAAGGAACTGTATTCAAGCGTAATGACAAGGTAGGTAAAATGTCAAAAGTCATGTAAATCTAGCCTTTAAAAAAAGACTGCAAATGTAATTTATTACATCACTTTTATTTATATTTTTAGGTGAGAGAATTTGTGAAGGTGTTCACTATAGGAATGTGCACAAATGCATTGTCACCATTATTACGTCCAAAGAAGCTGATAAACCACGAAAAGGCTCAGGTATAAGTCTTAAGTCTTGGGCACAGATAATTGACTTACAGAAATTTCTGCTAAGAAAAAATATTCCTGATTCTGTTACAGACTACAGATATTACTTATCTGCTACAGAAATACAAAAAAATTCAAAATTTTCAAAAAAAAAACCTTTAAAAGTGCTTAAAAATCATTTTTTCACACTTTAAAAAATTGTCAAAATTTTGAAAAAAAATTCAAACTTTTGAAACTAATTTCAAATTAACTTTACTCAGCTCATAGTTGACTTATTTTCATGATTTAAAGTGCAAAATGATCAGTTCTTTAAACCATATTTCAAAAAAAATTTCAAAATTTTGTATATTTCCAAAATTTCAACATTTTTTGAAAAAATTTGAAATAAAGATATCTCAGGTTCTATGCAACCGATTCTCTTGAAATAAAGTTTAAAATGTTAGAAAGCTGCCCTGAAACATTTTTATAACTAGGTTTTTATAAATTCATGGTTTTTCAAAAATTAGAATTTTGAAAATTTTTGAAAATTTCAAAATTTTTGAAAATTGTATTAAATCAATTCAAATCTTGAAATTACTTATTTTAGAAGAGAAATGAAACGATTTTCAATAATATTTAACTGTTAAATTAATAAATATATAGCTATTTTTGTAATTATCTGTAACAGAAATAAAATTTCTGTAGCAGAAACAGTAAAATATTTTTCTGTAACAGATTATCTGTGACCAAGGGTATAATAAATAAATTATAAATTATACGTAATGTTAGGTCTTGGTGTTTTAAATTCTGTATGTTTTTTTTAAATATACCTAAATGAAATCTTAGAATAATTTAACTAACATTATAATTATACTCACAGCACCAAAGATTTCATATGTCAAGGGTGTTACGACACCAAGG